>QANZ01041863.1:137472-159754 GCA_003254925.1 Chamaecrista fasciculata
TAACCTTTGGGCAAGACGTATGCACATTTTAGCCTGAAACTTCGGATTCTGCTTAACCTTTGGGCAAGACGTATGCACATTTTAGCCTGAAACTTCGGATTCTGCTTAACCTTTGGGCAAGACGTATGCACATCAGAAAGAATCTTTTTGTTGTTGATTTCAAAGGATTTTGAGGATCTTTCCAAATCTGCAAGGCAACCCAAAGATTTAAACAAGTACCAAATCCTAACTTATAAACATGATATTTAAATAAAGAATCAATCTAAGAATATATCATATTTTCAATTTGATTTGAAGATTGAGAGAGAATCCAAAATCTATGATATTTTGGGGGTAAATCTTTAGATATAATATTCAAATATAGATAAAATACCCCCTAAAAGTCTGCCTAAAATCAGACTTATCAATTAAGAAGAAAAATGCATATTTCTTTTCCTTAACATATGACCTCACCAGCTCACCTCCAGGCAAAAGTTTCAAAAGGTATATCTTATGCCATTGAATTCGACCAATCATTTAATGCAAAAAGCTCTCTTTGTTTCAATTTCAGGGGGAAAAAGTGAAAGAACAAGAATTAAGAAGGGGAAGAAAACTCCTTTCTCCATTAAATTAAGGAGAGAAAAGTCAAAGACAAAAAAAAAGCAGATGAGATGTGATTTTAATTAATAGTTAAAAGAAATGAACAAAAGAGTGGTTGTGTTCAATAAAAGAAACATAAAGTCAATAAAAATAGAGATATGGTGTTATTAATGAACCAATTTCTGGAACTAACTTCGCGTATGGTAGCTCAAACTACGAAGCAGATTTTGAGAAAAAATTTTAACTCTAAAAGAATTTTGCATTTTCCACGTAGACTTTGTTGTGCACTTTCTTATATTCACATTAAAAGTTTCACATTACGAAGAATTGTAATTATAAAAATAAAAGAAAAAAGATAAAGAAAGAACCTCTGTCATTAAGTCAGGATGGCTTTGTGATGGTGCATTATTGTGAAATTGTATTCAGCGCGCGTAGCCAAGTCCAGAATCAAGCTATTTAGCCAATAGCCTCAAAATATTTCCTATAGTTTTGGAGATTTCTATATTTTAAAATATTTGATGTTTTATAAAATTAAGAAAGTATTAATTATTTTTTAACAATTTTATTTCTACTTATTCTCTCTTACTAATAAATGTTCACATCGGTGCGAAGTAAGTGTGTGTCACCTATTTGAATAGGTTATATGGGAATAAGGATTAACATCTGAGTTTTGTCAATTTCTGTCTCTGGCAAAAAAAAAATGTCCTTTGAAAATAGGAAAGAATAAATAAAAATAATGTAGTCCTTTTATCCTAAACTTTTCTAAGTTTAAAATGAATTAATTATTTTCTTGGTCTGTGTGCATCAACTAGATTACAACAGATATTGTGAACTACAGTGAGTATATAATTATAATTAGGGTAAAATGCACTTTGGTACCCTGTGGTTAGGATCGAATCCACTTTGGTACTCTGAAAGACAAAATTTAACACTTTGGTACCCTGAGGTTTGCGTCGTTAGCACTTTGGTACCCTGTGGTTATTTTCCGTCAAGATTTAACAAAAAGTGCTGACGTGGCTCAATCTTAGTCGTCGATTTCTACTGCATCTTATCAGTTAGTTTCTATTGTTACTTAAACTATATTTCAATCTTCAACAAGATTTCTTTTGTGCGTTTAGGTCCTCTCCCTTTGGTAAAACGAATAAAAACACAACAAACTAAAAGAATTGATGGAGTTTTCTACAATTTCATTTCAAGAACTAGAGAAGTTATTGAAAAAGAAATTGCAGAAAGTTCGTTAGAGTTTAGATGAATCAAAATCTTCCATTTCTCATAAAACTTCTCTCAACTAAGTCCTTAATTATATTAATCACATATTGAATTCAAATGTTTGTCATCTTTATTAAATTATTTAGTGAAACTAAATATTAATTATTTAATTTGTAAATTAATTAATGAGAATATTCTTCAAATTATTCAAATTTGCTTTCAAAATTTCATTTAAGTAGTTGTATTTGAATATGGGTAGGACTAAATTGTATTTATTTTTCAGATTTAGGACTGATATGTAATTATCTCCTTTTTTTATTTTCCAAAATTACATTTTGACCCCAAAAGTTTTTTGTAATTTTTATTTAGTACAAATACTAAAATTTTGAAACTATTTGGGGACATTTTGTAATTTTTGCAAAAGTGCTAACAATTTTCCGTTAAATCTTGACGGAAAATAACCAGAGGGTACCAAAGTGCTAACGAGACAAACCTTAGGATACCAAAGTGTCAAGTTTTATCTTTCAGGGTACCAAAGTGGAATCGGTCCTAACCACAGGATACCAACGTGCATTTTACCCTTATAATTATATATATATATATATATGTCAACATATCAATATTGTTTTAAAGGCAAAAGCACTTCTTTGTATTTTTAAATTATGGATAACTTTTTACTAAAAAAAAATTATGATGAGATAACTCTTAATTATATTTTTACATTTTTTTTATGACGAATAGTTAGACCTTTTTCTTTGGAGACTAATGACGAGGAAAATCAAGACGGTCAATCCAAACTTAAATAAGATGACTCAAATATCCTTCAAGAACCCTATATATATCTCTCTATCGGGTATACTCGAACCCTCATTTCACATTGGCCTCTCTTATGTTACACTAATTTGGATATCAGAGTCTCACCGTGGGGGGAGGGGGTTTCATGGCTGAGCTAACCCTTGTAGGTATCGTAAATATGGAGTTGGATCAAAATTTCTGATGACTTATCAATTATCAATTATGTCTATAAATAAAGTTTCACTTTTATCTCAATTTTATTTAAAGTTTACCGCCATCTAAATTGTTAATAAAAAAAATTGGCGTCATCATGACAACAACATTCTTTGAGGCATAATTGATATCAGATTGAATGGACAATGTTTTTTTATGAAGTGAAGACTTTATTTATTGTTCTCTAACAAAGTTTGAGTTTACGTACACTTGGTCCTTGTACGTTTGGACTTTGGAGACTATTAAAAATTTAAAACCAAATTTATTGTTGACTATTAATTAATTTTCTTTTTGGTGCTTTGATACCCAATTACATAATACTTGAACGAACAAGAATGTTAGGCTGTGCGCAAAAAATGCAATGATTGTCTTTTTGCCAAAAAAAAAAAAAAAACTTTCTGTTATATCTTTTCTTTGGACCTCAAGTCTTCCATCTATTATATATGTTTACACCCGCGCGCTGACCATTATTTCTTGATACTGAGGTTTGAGTGTTTGACGAAACATGCATGATTTCTTTCGGTACAAAATTTACCTTAATTTTCAAAAGTATATGATACTTTTTTAAGAGGAAAAAAGAATCAGATTGGGTCATTTTCAATACGAGAATTAATAATTAATTTCTTACAATGAATATTAAAAAAATTGATAGTATTTGTACATTCATAATATATACTCTTTCAACTTCATTAGAGATTCTTTTTTTTTTTTTGGTAATAACTTTTCATTAGCGATTCTATACTTGTCATTTTAGTGTTTAAAGTGTCATATGCATTTTTATACAAATGTCGAAATTCTATAGTTTTGTGAAGCTTCCTGTAACGAGTATAAGCCCCACCCCCCAAGAACTCAGAAAAATTTCTGTGATGCATATGTATAATATATATATTCTTTAAGAAATATGGACTATGTTATGTTGGATATTATTAAAAAAAATATCATAATATAATAAAATTGATATCAAGAATTGATTTGTTCATGAATGGTCTTCAATTTGGTGATCATGAGTGCATTGAGAGTTTTATTGGGCATTCAGTTCTGAATATCATAATTGATTCTGACTCAAATTTAAATATAAAATATATAATATATAACTATAATATTATATTATACTCATATATCCTATCTATTATTATCTCTGCTTCTAATCTCAATTAACCTTTTGAATAGGTAATCCTAATCTCAATCTCCTTTTTTCATAAGACAACTCAAAATAAATTACTCCTCTGATATTTCTAATTAAGAAGTTAAGTACTCAAGGTTCGTATTAGGAAATTTTAATATTATGATACTCTATTATTTCCAAATACGTACTATGGCATAGTTCCATAAATATTTCTTTTTTCTAAATTTAACAAAATAGATCAATTAACATTATGAAAAAGATGTCACGTAGCTATCATTATTTATCATTTTCAGTATATGCACGAATTAAGTATCTTGACTTTAATTTTGACGAATGAGTATTTGATGTACTTTTTTTAGGTTAAGGATCACTTGCATTATTGTTTTTAGGGTTTTCTAGATTGACTTGGATAGCTTTGTCTGACTTGAAATTGGAGTTCTGTAATATATATCTGGTTGCAAACTGACTATAAGTATAAAACGTACACGCCATTCTGAGTTTATATTATATTATACTTCTCTAATATGTTAATTAATTAGTTTGTTTGGTCTTTAATTTATTTCATGAAATAATTTAATTTTACTTTTTAGAAAATTTGTTCTTCTAATTTTATTATTAGAGTAATATAATATAATTTAGTCTTTATTTGCGAAAAAAAGAGACTATAGACTAGCATTTGTTATATCAATTATGTTACTTTTATCCTATAAGTCTTTTAAAAAATATAATTGATGAATATATTTTGATTTTTGTTTTGAATCGATCAATAAAACTTAGTTATTATTTCATCACATGATTCATTCAAATTAAGATACCCCCCAATAATTTAACTAGTTTATTGTCATCCTTTAAAGTTTTAATTTTATATTTTAAAAAAATTAGTGAGAGCACTTAATTATCTGAATTCTAAAGCTTTAAAGCCTTGTATGATCTTTTTTTTTTTTTCATTTTCAAAAACTGAACAATTTGCATGTAGTTTTATAAAGATTGGTCTAGAAATTCTTACCATATATTATTATTATCGAAAAGAAATATTATTTATTAACTTTAGATGATATCAAACAAATAATTAAGATGAAGTGACGTACGACTAAAAATAAATAATTTTGATAGATTTACTTAGTTTTAAGAGTCGGGGAAAATATTTGTTTTGATGAATCAAGTTAGGGTTTAGGGTTCCATACTTGATTCTCTTATGGATGACTTAAGCTTTGAGATCTCAGTGGATCATATATAGGAGTGCTTTCACCTTCGATGGTAAAGTTAGCTTATATTAGGTCTTGTTACGGAGATTAAAAAAAAAAAGAGTCAAACATAACCTTTAGAGGGTTTTCTCTATGATTCTTTCTCTATATTTTTTGTTTTGTATTAATGAATATACAGTTTTATCATGAAAAAAATGAGTTTGGTTGCAACGTATAGTATCTTGTTTAATTTATGAATTAAATCAATAATTCGCGATGGCTAATTTTGTGGCAAGTTTCATGCATGTATACAACGTTTTATCTATGTCCAAATACATTTATAATTTATCCAACACACTCTAGTACATGCATGGTTAGTCAAAATAATTAAAGTTTTGACTCTTCCCTTTCCTCTCTCTCAACAACTAGCGATTTCTAGATTGAGAAGACATATGCATGCGAACTGGGGGAGGAAGGGTCTATTGTCATTTGTTAGAGTCAATGAGGAGAAGCCTGGTACATCATCTTCTCTCGTCTTCTTCCTCTTATCTCCACATCGTCTACCTTTCATTTAAGGGCAATCGTAAAAGGTTTTAACTTATTGAAATACAATCTCACATAGGCTAGCCTAGAGTACATAGGGGATGTTGAGTTTCAAGTTAAAATGCTAGAAAATAGAGAATGTTGTCTAAAGTCAATTCAATGGCCGTTAGTCTTTTGGCAAGTATCATGGTGTGGGTAGACTTGGCTTAATTAATTTACCATTCAATAATTTACCATTCAATAAAAGGTACTAATTAAATCTTCTGGAACACATTATTAAAAATATAAATAGAAAAAATAATTAGAGTTAAATAATTAGCTCATTAAATTGTCTAGCTCTTCCAACTTCATTAGATATATATGGCAGCTTACTTGATTAACTTGTCTAGCTCTTCCAATTTCTTAAAGGTTTTGAATTCGACAATGCTATTAGCAGAAGTTCTTATTACATTGGAGACTGATGACACTTGTAACAAAATTAGAAGATACACTTTTTAGATCTTTTGCTTAAATTAAATCTATAATTAAATTAAACTTTCATTCCAAAATATGTTGTTAATCACCATTTTGACCGCTTATTTAATAGTAACGGTATTCCAATCATATGACAATAATGATGTTAATCGTCGCATGAATTTTCTATGTTAATAGTTAGTCTTAAATAACATAACTATCAAGAAGGAGTTAGTCCAAATGATAAATTATTTGATAAAATTTAGAATTTTATAAATGTAGTTATCCTATCATAGACAGGTGTGCAACACAAATCAAAGTTAGATTAATCAAGATAATAATTTGAATATCACGCAAACAACCTAAAAAGAAAAAACTGTAAAGTGGCTATATTTTTAGTTATTTGATTGGACAGAATTGCATGCTTGAGATATTTATATTATTATTGTTGGTGGCTTAGTCATGCATGGCTTGGCTAGCTAGCTTTGGCTTAAGAAAATGTAGGCTCTCGTGCTTATATTTCATTTGCGACGCAGCTGGAAATTTGGAGATTAAAAGTTAGATGTACCCTTGTTAGGCTAAAAATTGAAAAGGATAAAAGGAGACATACCAAATGGTCTAATAGTAAAAACTAAAATGCATCTTTTTTTGTCTATGCTGAGGACAATATATGGGTCCTAGAAAGGACAGGCCGAAATCATAGAACATTATTCAAATATATTAAAAATAAAATAAAATTCAACAACATGCACATTTTTATTTTTATTTATTATACTCAAATATCCCACAAAAAAGTTTAAAAACCTTCATAAACTAAATTTTCTCAATATATACAAACACTAAGTCAATGGTATATATATAGCTAGCTAGCTAGTGGTAAGAAATATTACTCATATATAAAGTATTTTCTTTTAAAAAAATGCAACTAATGTTTTAACTTATATCATCAACGGTTTTCCGGTTGTTCTTGTACCAGAAGGCTTGAAGCTTCAGAAATATTCTATATAATCTCTTAAAATATAATATAATTATAATTTTGGCCGACATCTTTCTAAAACTACAATGTATGTAATAATTAAAAACTAGTTTTATACGTGATTTTGAGACACCATTTTCATTTAATGTGAATGTGTAACAGTTTTACTCATGGCCTGGTAATATAGTTATATAATTCATGTATAATGCAGTTAGACTATAACTCTGAAAGTTATTACATATTTAGCTTGTTTAATTATTACCAAAAGTATACCAATGTAAGGTTAGTCTCTAAGTGATAGATGACTTTGTATTGCTTAAATAAGATTTTATATTCGAAATCTTGTGAATACAATTATCCTCGTTGAAAGACTCTACTTGTAGCAAAATATGCAATGCAAATTGAGTTTGGATTAATGAAGGCAAAATAATCTCGAATACCAAATTATAGGGTTAGTTTCATTTTAGTCCTAAATCTACTTTTTGTTTTGTATTGGTCATCCTCAAACTATATATAAGGTCAATTCATTTTGGTCCTTAATTATTTTTTGTTTTATTTTGTTTTGGTCCCGAAAATATGATTTCATCTTGTTTCTACCGTTATTTCTAATATGGACAGTTGAGATGAATTATTTCTCACTTATGTGTCATAATAAACGAGTTGACAAAGTGAGAAATTAAGAAAAATCTTCATTTTTTAGTCACAAATTGAAGATAAATTTATGGTTTATTTTTCGTTTAAAGAGTGAAAATTTTTCTTTCTCTTTTTGCCAAATTACTTATTATAAGTTTGAGGACCAAAATGAAACAAATATGAAAGTTCGAAAACTAAAACAGAATAAATGTAGAAGTTTGAAGACTGAAACAAAACAAATGTGAATTTTTGAAGACTAAAATGGAACAAAAACTAGTTTGAAGATCAAAATAACACTGATCCAATAATTTAAGGATCAAAATAACCATTTAACTTAAATTTATTACCAATAAAGTATTGAAACATATGGGGCTAGGCGGCTAGCTAGCTTGTATAACCATAAATGACCACACATATATATATCTTGACTGGACATTGATATTTGTAGTAAAATTAGCACGAGCGTATTGCGGCAAATAGAACGTGGAGGGACTAATTTGAAGTGAATAAGCTGTAGTTGCATGGTGAACTCCTATTACAAGTACAGGAAGGGGAAATTTCATGCAATTCATGCTTTTTATGTTCATTAATTCCAATTTTGCAAATATTATAAAAGTCTTACTATCTCCAATCGTTTCTTGTGCTGCCATTGTCAGTATATTCTCATTGTTCTTGTGTTTTATGTGATGCTGGTTGCACGTGCACAAGCAGGATCCTGTCATCTCATATACAGAAATGTGCATGATATGAGTAATTTTCATATATTATATATAATAAAAAATATATATCATTATAGTTTAAGACAATAGTTAAAACGTTTTAACTTTTCTTATTGCATATGAATTTATCATCCTAACTTAACCATTATTAATTGATGTTTCACGTAGATTTCTTTATGTGGATCATTCAATTGTTGTAGGCATTATTTAACTAAAGAATTTCACATTTCACATATATATATATATATATATATAAGAGTTTATCACTATAACAAGTCTCACATTTGTTGAGTGTAAGACATTTTATAAAATTTTGAGTTCTCTAACTTTAACAGTTAATTTTTGCAGTGTAGTTCTCTTAAGAGTTTATACTCGTTACAATGGTATTTTTATTAAGAGGTCGACCAAACTGAAAAAGACTACTTGTAAAAGGGTTGACTAACCTTTCGAAACCCGAGGGAAATATCATAAAGTGGAGCTATAGGAGATGTCAACTCTTGTAAATATGATGTAATGTAACGAGTCCCATGTTGAGGAGGTTGTTGAGTGTAAAACACTTTATTATAAAACTTTAGATTCTCCAACCTCAACAGCTAACTTTTGGTAAAGACTTATGCTATTATTGTTATTTTAATTATAAATTAAATTTAGTTAACCCATTTCCAACTAACTTCTTATTTCTGGTCATTATATCTTTTCCTAGCTAGCCTCTTAGAAGTTTGATTTGTGCATAAATGGTCATCTTCGAAGCCTTTTCTTTTTAACTATTTTAATGTCTCTTCCAATTGGCTCCTTTAATTTAAAAGCACGTGCATGCTAGAATGCTAGATAGCTGAATTTTCTACATGATGAGTCATTTCTTATTACTGTGGTATCTCTGATCTTGCTCCTAAAACATATATATGTGACTGAGTCCACCTAGCTAGCCATTGTAATATAATGTCACTTGAATGTTATCTTTACATTTTGGCTTCTTTAATCTTTAATTTTACTTTTTTTTTGTGCCATGGAGTTCTTGTGATTCAGTATATACATTGTATATGCTCGGCTTTCATTTTCCTAATCATGTCTGCAGTTAAAGTTGCTTTTAATTAATATGGCTGCGCTGTCGGGGATTTGTTCCATTTATTCCAGTTCCTTTAATGGTCTAGTGGGAAATATATTACTCCTTCTGTTTCTATATATCTGATGTTTAAGGTAAATGCACACAGATTAAAGAAATGATTAGTTCACCTAGAATGAAGAAAAAAATGAGATAAAAAGACTAAACTATCCCTATTAAATTACTTGGGAAATGTTTATTCATTTATGACTCTATTATACTCCCTCCGTCCATTTTTATTTGCTTCATTGCAGAATTTTTTTTTGTCCCTTTTTATCTGCTTTGTTATGAAATCAAGAGGTCATCAATGAACTTTTTTACCATTTTATCCCTATTTAATATTATAGTCATAATAGACGATTTGACTTTTGGTAGAGAATTATTTTGGGGTTCTGTAGTAATCAATTGGAGTAGGTTTCATAAAAAAATTGTGAGAGTATTTAAATTAGTTGGAGGAATTTAATTTTTGAAATATGAGCATTAAATTGATGATATAATTAAGTCTAATTTAATAAGGGTAATATAGTCTTTTTATTTTAGATTTTACATTAACTTTAGTGATTTAATCATTATATTAGTTTGTGTGCAACAACATTAAAAAGCAGATAAAAATGGACGGAGGGAGTATATAATAAGGATAGAATGGTAAAAAAATAATTAATGTTCTCTTAAATTTGTAAAACATCAGATATTTTGGAACAAAAAAAGTTCTCCAAAACATCAAATATATAGAACCGGAGGGAGTATTGATTAATTGATTAATTAAGCTATAATTAGTAATTACTTTCAATGTTTTTCAGAGGTTTTATCATTTGATGAATCATGACTTGCCCACTTAACTAAAAATCATCCATAACCCATTGAGTCGATGATCATTCATTTGTCAACTCTATGTGTCTGCGTTATTGGCAGCATTAATCATCCTCAATCCACCAAAATAAGCTTAATCAATCTAATTTTTTGTAATTATATTGTCATAATAATGATAAGATACACACTGAATTTACTTTTAATACGTACATTTTATACCATTGAATCCGAAAGAAAACGGCCACACATCAAATATGTGGACCATATAGCAATGATAAAAATCAAGAAATTTCCATTTACAGATATATATGGTGAGATCAAGCTTTCTTTTCTCAGTACTTTCATTGCTACAAATAAAATATGTAAAAAATTAAACTTTGGCAACTTGCAGATGGTTGTCCTTTTGTGGCAATATACTTATTACAAGGTTGAATTAGGGTTCCTAAATTCGCAAATTAGCAACAAAATGCTTTTAATTTTTAGGGTAAATTACAAAAAAGGGCCTTGTGGTTTGACCCATTTTCAGATAGAGTCCCGTGGTTTAAAAAGTGTCAAATAGGGGGCCTGTGGTTTGCTCTGTTAACAAAAAGGGTCCTGAGTTACATTTCAGTCCAAAATTTAACGGAAATTTTGGCTAAAATATTATTTTAAGACTCTAATTATTAAACTTTATGCGTTTGACTCCCTATTTGATGAGAGAAGGACTTTGACACAAAAAATGAAAATATTGATGGTAATAAATGAAATTTCACCCTTGAGTTTAGTTTCTTTTACATCTTAAATTATAGTTCACTCCCTAACAAGATTTCTTTTTTACATTTAAGTCATTTTCCTATTATAATAGGATCAAAGTATAAGAAAAATAAACAAATTGAAATTTTTATCAATTTTACCCAAAAAAAAAAAACCAGTATCGTCCTCTTCTTCTTCAAACCCAACAATATTCGACCTCCTCTTCTTCAAACCCAACAATATTCGACCGAATCAGAGGAATCCTAGACTAAAGAATTTCAACGCACGACACATTGTTCTGCTTGGCTTCACCAACCTTATCATCAACCAATTGAGGCGGTGGCGGTAACGATTTCTTCACCTCGTCTAAAGATTTTACCCACCTGCCGATCACAATCTTCTGACCAATCAATTCCAACACTCCATCGCTTCTCTCCATTAGGGTTTTCAGAAGGACCCGATTGGAGTACTTGAAAGGCGCGATTGATGGAGGGGAACGAACCGTGGGTTCCTCGGAGGCCATATTTGGGGGTTAATTTCAGAAAAGAGGAAGAGATTTGGCGGGTTTTTGCGGAAATGAATCGAGATTCTGAGGAGTAAAATTTCACATTTGATTTGTGAAACATGTTAGTTGGAATTTGTGATTCATATTTGCACTAAAATCTTGATAGAAATGCGATTTATGAACTCCATATATGCCGACGCCGACAAGCCATGAATGGTGTTCTTCGGAAATTTTTTGAGGCTTTGAATCGGCTTCTTTGATTTCGTTTTTGATGAATGAGTTCATGGATGTTCATTTCGCATCTTGGGGATCATTTTTGTGACAAGAAATTTGTAAAAACTCCATTTGATTCAAGTATGAAACTTGGTTATGTTTTCGAAACTTTCACGATCTTGAATCGTTTTCATTTTGGATGCCTTTCGAAAATTTAAGACCATAGATCTCTTCCTCTCGTTGAGACGATCCTTATCGCCGTTTTGGTTGTTGAAAACGACGCTGACAATGGAATTTTCCGACGTGTGCGATCGAGCGATGGGTCGTTTGGGTGGGAGTTGGGTGGAGAGGAAGAAGATGAAAGCCTTTTAGCGCATATTATATTTTTGGTCCATTCTGTTTTATGAAATTTTCAGCTTGGTCCCTGTTAAATAAAAAAGTGGGTAAGCAAGACCTTAAGGAAGGATCTTCTATAAGTTGTTCAGAGGTGGCTGGATTTTTTTTTTGTTTGGTTAAAATTGATAAAAATTTCAATTTGTTTTATTTTTCTTACGGTTTTGATCATGTTATAATAAGAAAAAGACTTAAGTGTAGAAAAGAAATCTTGTTAGGTAGTGAATTATAATTTAAGTCGCAAGAGAAACTAAACTTAATGGTGAAATTTTATTTATTATTATGAAACTTTTCATTTTTTGTGTCAAAGTCCTTCTCTCATCAAATAGGGAGTCAAATGTATAAAGTTTAATAATTAGGGTCTTAAAATAATATTTTAGCCAAAATTTCTGTTAAATTTTGAACTGAAATGTAACTCAGGACCCTTTTTGTTAACAGAGCAAACCACAGACCCCCTATTTGACACTTTTTAAACCACAGGACCCTATTTGAAAATGGGTCAAACCACATGACCCTTTTTTGTAATTTACCCTAATTTTTAATTGCATCCATATAATGTCTAAATCAATTAGTTATGCTTAACTCAAAAGCATCGCCTATATATTCTTTATCAAAATTACAATTTAAATGCACGTACAATATAAATCAAAATAATGTATAATAGTATTGTCATATAAGGCTACTAGGGGCTTTGCGTGCCCTAACGGGCACGCAAATATGTATGTAGAATAAATAAGGGACTAAATTATTAATTTAGTAAAGAAAGAGAGACCAAATAGTAAATTTTCTCTTATTTTTAATTTCATAGACTATAATTTTAAACATGGACGACCAGAAAAGGGTGGAGCCATATAATATATAATATAAGATAAATATGTGGATCCTATTACTAGCGACACATTTATCATATTATATATATATAGTTTTGAGATTTTCCAGTAATCAATCTAATAAAATATAATATATAAATAAGAGTTCTGTTTTTGTTTAGAAGAAAAAGTTTCTTGATAAGTTATTTTACTTTGTATCATTTTGAAATACAACATATGTAAAATAACTAACTATACATTATTTCTTGAAGAGTAATATCTCTAAAAGATCACCAAGATAACAACTCAGTTCCTGAAAAATTAAAATATATAATTTAATCCTCGAAAGATCTTTCAGGGACTAAATGTGTATTTCAATCTTTCAAAGATCGAGTTTTTAGCTTGATGATCTTTTAAAGACTAAATTGTTAGTTTAATCTTTCTTAAATATTTTATAATTCAGGAAAAAAGTATCCTTTTCATCCCCAAACTTTACATCAATTTTCAATTTCATCCTCAATTTTTGTTTATTGTCAAATGTGTCCCCAAAGTTTCATATTTTGATCGATTTTGATATCCTTGACCCTAACTTTAGCTAAATATTAACGGAGGATTTTAGGTGGCTAATGACATTTAGTATAAAATTAGTAGAAAAATAAACTCAAATTCTAACTGAGATTGAAAAGTATGATGCAGTTTGTTGTTAATTTATTAAAAGAAATTAGTTGATGAAAAGATAAAATCAACCAAAATATGAAACTTTGAGAACTAAATTGACAGCTTTGGCCTAAAAAAAATTGACAGCTAAAAAATATTGTGGATGAAATTGAAAATTGATGTAAAGTTTGGGGGAAAAAGGGTGTTTTTGCCTATAATTTATTCATGTTCTCAAAATTCAAAAATAATATTAATATACACTTTAATACTTGTGAAACCTTATATATATAGCTTATAGCCTTATAGCTTATGGCGTTGAAGTTTTCTATCCTAGTTGCAATTTAGCTAGTTTACCAAAAAAGAAAGAGAGAAGAAATTATAACTGCTGTGGTTTTCTATTCCTGTGGGTGAATATGTACGTCGACATGCGTTTGGATCTAAGCTTCTGAAAACAGAAACTTTATATAGATATATATGCTGACCTACCAACTTCAATAATTCAAGCCCATAACGGTTTCAGGAATTCTCACGAGTCTTGACATTATTAAGAGCTCTTAAAGGAAAAAAGAAGCGGGCCACAATATGTCGCGCATATATAGTTTTAATAATTCCATTCACATATCAATCGTTTTATCATGCATTCCACTCAAATTTGGTANCTCTAAAAATAATTATATATAGCCTAGGGCTAGGCGCCTAGGTCAAGAATATATGAATAGTGAGAATTCATTTGTGCAATTTTCATCCTCCTTGTTGAGAGAGATAAAAATCGCCACCTTCAAAACCCTAGCTTCCAAGTGAGGAAATTTTTGGTTCTCAAGAGTTGAGAGGGTAAAATCGACTTGGCCTAAGAGTTGGGCAATTCGATTTGTGGTTGCCAAAATTAGGGTTTGTGAGAGAAGGAAAAACAAGAAGAGTTCTTGTGGGAATTCTCCATTGCGCCACCTTTTGGAGTTTGAATTAAGAAGGAGTTCTTGAGTTCAAATACACTGTAGATTGGTCCCTAGTTCTTTTGGAGAAAGGAACTGAAGGCTAGCACCTTGGTGCCCGAAGAAACTGTTTGTGTGGATTACTGGCAGAGGAAGAACACTGGGAGTGGGCTCCTTGGACACGCCTTGTACAACCAGAGGATTGAAACTCGTGAGGTATACCACTATCTTAAAAGTTTTAAATTCTACTAGCGGATCCGTTCGGGAATTTTAGGACCTAGCGTGTTTTATTTTAATTTTATATTTGCTTCCGCTGCGTTAGGCGCCTACAATTCCCAACATGTTGATGATATCTTAATAACAGGTTCAAGTTCCTCTGCTGTGACAAGTCTTATTGCTCAGATTAATGCAACTTTTTCTCTTAAAGATATGGGGCAATTGCATTATTTTCTTGGTATTGAGGTGATTAAAAATTCAGATGGGTCACTTTTGTTGTCTCAAGCTAAGTATATTACTGAACTTCTTGAGAAGGCAGGTATGGCAGATGCAAGTCCTTGTATAACTCCTATGTCTACTATTCCTAAGTTGTCTAAAGATCAAGGAGTTCCTTTCTCTGATCCTAAGTTCTATAGAACTATTGTGGGTGGCTTGCAGTATTTGAGTGTAACTCGTCCTGATATATGTTATGCTGTAAATTGCGTGTGCCAATTTATGGCTGCTCCTACTCTTTCCCATTGGCAAGCAGTTAAAAGACTGCTCAAATATCTTAAGGGTACTTCCTCTTATGGTCTGATCTTCAGGAAGCCTACTAATTTGAAGCTTACTGCCTTCTCAGATGCAGATTGGGCAACAGATATTGATGATCGGCGAAGCACTTCGGGATTTTGTGTTTATTTTGGAGGAAATCTCATCAGCTGGTCTTCAAAGAAACAACAGGTTGTTTTAAGGAGTAGTAGAGAGGCAAAATATCAAAGTTTAGCTGCTGTAGTTACTGAAATCTCCTAGATCAAGTCTCTACTGAAGGAACTACGCATTACTCTTCCTTCAGCACCTACAATTCACTGTGATAACATCAGTGTTGTGCACATGACTGCAAATCCGATTCTTCATGCTAGGACGAAGCATGTTGAACTTGATATTCACTTTGTTAGGGAAAAAGCAATTGCTGGGGAGATTTCTGTTCTTCATGTTCCTTCTACTGATCAAGTTGCTGATGGTTTCACAAAACCACTGTCCAAGCAGTTGTTCCTTATTTTAGATCTCTTCTTATGATTGGTGACAGGAATCATCTGCTTGAGGGGGAATGACAGAGTATATAGCTTTCCTGAAGTCTCCAGTTCAATCTTCCTGAAGTCAGTTCCCTGTTCTATCGTCCTGAAGATTGTTCCTGTTCCTGAAGATGCTAGCATCATATTCCAGCTCAGCATAGTTTGTTAGGTGTTAGTTATCCAGCTCAGTCTAGTTGTTGTTTTATCAGTTTTAGCTAACTGATTTCTGGTGATTAATTCACCTATATAAACTACATTGTATTCTTTGTTAAATGTAATACAAATCATTCTTTCCTTAGTTTCAATTTTTTCATTCTCATTTTCTCTTAGTTTAGCAACTACCAACTTCAACAATTCAAGCCCTTAACGGTTTTAGGAATTCTCATGAGTCTTGACATTATTAAGAGCTCTTAAAGGAAAAAAGAAGCGGGCCACAATATGTCGCGCATATATAGTTTTAATAATTCCATTCACATATCAATCGTTTTATCATGCATTCCACTCAAATTTGGTAATATGAAACAAATCGATCAGAATCAGATCGACAAGTACATTGGCAGTAAATACTATATATGCACTATGTTGTTTATATATATAGCCTTCTTCTCATCGTATCATGGATCTGCCCAGTCAGAAATTTACCGAGAAATTCTCAGGGTTAACTAACAATTTGATCCTTAAAAGATTATCAAGTTAACAACTTAGTTTCTGAAAGATTAAAACATACAATGTAATCTCTAAAAGATTAAAACAATATATTTATTAATCTTTTTGTGGACTAAGAGATATTATACCATTTTAATAATATATATCATTTTTTTATTTCTAGAATTAAACTATCTATTTAAATGTTTTAGAGATGGAATTGTCAACTGTGTAATCTTTTAAGGATTCAATGGTTAGTTTACTCAAATTGGAGGATGAGCAAACTCGAAACTCTAGTGTGCTACTATACATACGCATCATAAATTCATAATCATTCATTGTCCAAAAATCATGAAAGGTAATTTGAGTTTATATATATATATATTGCCAACTTCAACTTACATACTTGGTGGAGAGACCCCACTCTGTTTCTGTCTGTTATCAAATGGATGCATTATTGGTTGTTTGTCTCGTTACATTAAAGACTGTATATCCCTCCGGTAAATCAAAGCTAATACCAAACATAATATAATAAAGAAGTCGTTGATGAAATTATTCCTAACACAAAGAAACATAATTTGCGTCCTTGCTCTGTTTCTCATCTGATTAATTTTATTTTAATCACTTTTTTTCTATACTGATACTGGAACATTTGTCTAAAACTTTGCCATAGTCCTCTCACTCCAACAAAAGATGCCCTCCACATTCCACAAAGAGGAAGCCTCATTTGTAATATCGAGAAAACAAGGGGCGCCTGAAGGCATCCTGTCAAGCAACATATAGCGATGGAGTTTCAATGAGGGATGCCCTTCAAGGCGCCCTACGTTGGAAAAATGTGGTTAGAAGTATGGATATTGACACGAATATACGACACACTACAGACACACCAACACATCAAATTCTTAGGGTGTGTTTGGATGAGGTAAAGTTTGGGGGAAAAGTATTGTTCGAGGGTATTTACTTTACTAGTGAAATTTTTCGAGCGGAGCCGATCTTAGTGAATTTCTCGTGTTGGATCGGATCGAGTCGAACTTTTTCAACCGAACCGGCTTGGCTGAAAAAATTGAGCTCGAGCCGACCCGGTCGAAAAAATTCGTCTCGAGTCAGCCCAACTCGAAAAATTCGACTCAGGCCAGCCTGGCTCGAAAAATTCGACTCGAATCGGCTCGGCTGGAAAAATTTGACTTTGGTCAGCCTGGCTCGAAAAATTCGTCTCGGGTCGGCTCGGCTCGAAAAATTTGACTGAGGACGGCCCGGGTCGAAAAATTCGTCTCAGCCCGGTCCGGCTCAAAAAATTCGGCCCCGTTGGATTGAAACTAAAAAAAAATAT
Source organism: Chamaecrista fasciculata (assembly GCA_003254925.1). Classification (NCBI taxonomy): domain Eukaryota; kingdom Viridiplantae; phylum Streptophyta; class Magnoliopsida; order Fabales; family Fabaceae; genus Chamaecrista; species Chamaecrista fasciculata. Next base: position 155,296 of record QANZ01041863.1, read on the forward strand.
TTTGATTGAGTATCAAAATATAACTAAAAATTTGAATTCAAATGATGGTAATTCAAATTTATACTTGTTATCCAAACATGGTATTTTAAATGCAAGGATTGAAATGAAGGTAATTCAAATTCCTAGCATTTGAAATTCCATGGTATTTGAAATGTCACTATCCAAATGCACCCTTAAGATTACACAACACAACACGATTTATATTTATATATATAAATAATTAAAAATCTATAAATATTTATGAAAATTTTAAGAATACAATATCTATTCATAATATATGCTATATGTGTCATTATTATAACTGATGTGGTTTTCTATTCCTGTGGGTGAATATGTACGTCGACATGCGTTTGGATCTAAGCTTCTAAAAACAGAAACTTTATATAGATATATATATATATGCTGACCTACTGACAGAGTATATAGCTTTCCTGAAGTCCTTCCTGAAGTCTCCAGTTCAATCTTCCTGAAGTCAGTTCCTGGTTCTATCGTCCTGAAGATTGTTCCTGTTCCTGAAGATGCTAGCATCATATTCCAGCTCAGCATAGTTTGTTAGGTGTTAGTTATCCAGCTCAGTCTAGTTGTTGTTTTATCAGTTTTAGCTAACTGATTTCTGGTGATTAATTCACCTATATAAACTACATTGTATTCTTTGTTAAATGTAATACAAATCATTCTTTCCTTAGTTTCAATTTTTTCATTCTCATTTTCTCTTAGTTTAGCATGGTACCAGAGCCATAAGCCTCTCCATGGAGAGCACTTCGACGCCGGCAATGGCAGTTCCGACGACTCCAGCTGCTCCGGCAACCTTTGCAACTCCGGCGACACCGTTCAAACCGTCAAATGGCGTGATTAGTTTCTCACATTTGATTTCTGTGAAGTTAGACAACAACAATTTTCTTCTTTGGCATCAGCAGATAGAATCTGCGATTATTGGTTATCAGCTTGACAAGTTCATTGAGATTCATCCATCGATTCCTCCGAAATTTCTTTCTTCTTCTGATGAAATTTCTGGTAATATCAATTCAGCTTTTCTTGATTGGTTTAGACAAGATAGATTGCTTCTTTCTTGGATTCTTTCCTCTGTTTTTGAATCGGTTTTGGGTGAAGCTGTTGGTTGCAATACGTCTTCTGAAGCATGGCATGCGATTCTTAATTTCTTTGCATCTCAAACCTTAGCTAGGGAAATGCAGCTTAAAACACAATTACAGAATTTAAAGAAAGGTTCCTTAACGATGACAGAGTATTTGAGCAAAATCAAGAACATTACTGATTCTTTGAATAATATTGGGCATCCACTTCCATTTAATGATCATCTCAACTGTATTTTTCGAGGTCTTCCTGCTGAGTATGATGCATTTGTATGTTCTATGCTTACTCGTACAGAGTCATACTCTATTTCTGATGTTCAATCACATTTATTGACTCAAGAAGCAAGAATTGATCAGTCCAAATCTTCTGAAATTGCCTTAGCTAATGTTGCACATACTACTAATCAATTTGTTCCTAGAGGAGGTGCTCCTAGATCTTATGGCAGGAATAGTTGGAATAATTCAGGAGGAAGAGGTTTCAATCGAGGACGTGGTTATGGTTCTGGAGGAAGAAGCTTTAATAGAGGTCGTGGTTATGGTGGTAGGTCCTATCCTACTGTTGGAAATTCGTCTAAGTCTCATCTTCTCTGTCAAATTTGTGGTAAGAATGGTCATATTGCATCTCAATGCTGGAACCGGTATGATTCATCCTATACTTTAGATCATTCTGCGTATCCATCTAATAGTACTGGTTCTGTTAATCCTGCTCCTCCTGTTAGGCCTCCTGCAGCAACAGCTACTGCTCCTCCTGCACAAGCCATGATTGCTACTCCTGAATCTGTTTGTGATTCATCCTGGTATGTGGATTCAGGAGCGTCTAGTCATCTTTCCTTTGATGACAGATCATTTTGTGATAACTCTTCCTATGGTGCACCTGAGCAAGTCCTTATTGGAGATGGCTCAGGTTTTTCTGTTAAATCTTTTGGTTCCTCCTTCTTTACCACTTCCTGTAGTACTCAGTCTTTTCTTTTGAGGGATGTTCTTCATGCTCCTTCAATCAGTAAAAACCTTATTAGTGTTACAAAATTCTCTCGAGACAATCATACTTACTTTGTCTTCTTTCCTGATTATTTTGTTGTTAAACAACAGGATACTCACAAGCTACTTTTGCGAGGCACAGTTAGACATGGTCTCTATGTCCTTGATCATTTGAAGTTTTCCGAATATCCTGTTTCTTTTGATGTTTCTTCTAATTCCTTTGCTCTTGTATCACAAAATCCTGATCCTGTACCACAAAATTCTGATCCTGTACCACAAGATTCTGATTGTAATAGTGATACTTTCTCTCTTTGGCATAATAGGCTAGGTCATCCTTCACAAAAAGTTGTTTATAGTATTCTTCAGGATTGTAATATTGTTCTTCCTTCTAATAAAAGAGCTATTGATGTTCGCAAAGCCTGCTGTTATGGAAAACTTCATAAGTTTCCTTCTCATCCTTCAACTTCTACCTATCAATTTCCTCTTCAGTTAATTCATACGGATCTTTGGGGTCCTGCTCCAGTAGTTTCAACCTCTAGTTTTAGATATTATGTTCACTTTACTGATGCTTGTACTAGATTTTGTTGGATGTATTTGTTAAAACAAAAGTCTGATGTCTTTCAAGCTTTCCTGGATTTCAAAGCAACTGTTGAACTTCAACTTCAGAGAAAAATCATGGCTGTGCAATCTGATTGGGGTGGTGAGTTTCGTGCTTTATCTGGGTATTTTAAGGAACATGGTATTTCTCATCGTGTCAGCTGTCCACATTTGCATGAACAAAATGGATTAGCTGAAAGGAAACATCAACATATTACTGAAATGGGACTCACTTTGTTAGCTAAAGCTGCTTTGCCTATGGTTTATTGGTCTGATGCGTTTTCCACTGTTGTTCATCTTATTAATAGACTTCCTACAGCTGTATTGAATTTCAAATCTCCTTTTGAGTGCTTATATGGTGAGAAACCTGATTATATTTTTCTAAGGACGTTTGGGAGTGCTTGTTATCCTTTTACTCGGCCTTATAACAAAAATAAGTTGCAGTATAGAACTGTTGATTGTATTTTTCTTGGCTATAGTCAAAATCACAGAGGTTATAAATGTCTTGATTATCATACAGGACGAAATTATATAGCTAGGGATGTGATTTTTGATGAATCAACATTTCCTTTTGCTAATTCACTTCCTCAGATGCCTTCCTCAAATACTCATCCTCCATTACTTCCTAATCCTCCTTTACTTCCTCAGTTTTCTCCAGTTCCTGAACATATGTTTCCTCCTACTATTTCTCAAAATAGATCTCCTAATCCTCCAAACAGATTTTCTATTCCTACTCCTCAAAATACATCTCCTGCTAATATTTTTGAAAATACTTTTCCTGTTACTCAAAATTTGCTTCCTCCATCTCTTCCTGCTCAAAACAGACTTCCTGTTTCTTCTTCTGTTCCTGAAGGAACAGTTTCTTCTCCAGGAAATTCTACATTACCTCATATTCCTATAAATACTTCTTCCTTCCGAAAAGCAACTTCTTCTACTTCCTCTATTCCTATCACTCATCCTATGACTACTCGTGCGAAGAAAGGAATTTTTAAACCCAAAGTGTTCCTAACTCATACACTTCCTAAATCTGTTTCTCATGCTCTTGATGATCCTAATTGGAACAAAGCTATGCAGGATGAAATACAAGCACTTCATAAGAAAAATATGTGGTCCTTAATGCCTTTGCCTCCTGGACGTGATGCTATAGGATGCAAATGGGTGTTCAGAGTAAAAGAGAAATCAGATGGATCAATAGAAAGATACAAGGCAAGGTTGGTAGCTAAAGGATTTCATCAAAGAGAGGGAATTGATTTTCAGGAAACATTTAGTCCTGTAGTTAAACCTACTACTGTCAGGATTATTTTATCTCTTGCATTAGCTAATAATTGGTTGATAAATCAAATATATATTAATAATGCCTTCCTGAATGGTTTTATTTCTGAGGATGTATACATGCAACAGCCTCCTGGATTTGAGAGTAGTGATACTTCCTTGGTTTGTAAGTTGCATCGATCTCTTTATGGTCTTAAACAAGCTCCACGTGCTTGGTTTGACAGGCTGTCTTCTCTATTACTTTCTCTTGGTTTTCAATATAGCAAATGTGATAAATCTTTGTTCATCAGGACTTCCTTAGGACATTCTCTCTATGTCCTAGTATATGTTGTGTTGGAGATTGTGCCCTAAGGCCAATCATTTTATAGATATGTTGAGAACATATCAATTAATTTATGGAGATAAATTAATGGTTATCATATTATTAGCATGTTTACTATGATAACAATCCGTGATTAATTATGAGATAATTAATCTAAACCGTCCCTGGTCGCTCATTCAAGTGGGAACTTGAAATGAAC
>QANZ01041863.1:162651-200173 GCA_003254925.1 Chamaecrista fasciculata
GTTAACTAACAATTTGATCCTTAAAAGATTATCAAGCTAACAACTTAGTTTCTGAAAGATTAAAACATACAATGTAATCTCTAAAAGATTAAAACAATATATTTATTAATCTTTTTGTGGACTAAGAGATATTATACCATTTTAATAATATATATCATTTTTTTATTTCTAGAATTAAACTATCTATTTAAATGTTTTAGAGATGGAATTGTCAACTGTGTAATCTTTTAAGGATTCAATGGTTAGTTTACTCAAATTGGAGGATGAGCAAACTCGAAACTCTAGTGTGCTACTATACATACGCATCATAAATTCATAATCATTCATTGTCCAAAAATCATGAAAGGTAATTTGAGTTTATATATATATATATATATATTGCCAACTTCAACTTACATACTTGGTGGAGAGACCCCACTCTGTTTCTGTCTGTTATCAAATGGATGCATTATTGGTTGTTTGTCTCGTTACATTAAAGGCTGTATATCCCTCCGGTAAATCAAAGCTAATACCAAACATAATATAATAAAGAAGTCGTTGATGAAATTATTCCTAACACAAAGAAAACAAAACATAATTTGCGTCCTTGCTCTGTTTCTCATCTGATTAATTTTTATTTTAATCAATTTTTTTCTATACTGATAATGGAACATTTGTCTAAAACTTTGCCATAGTCCTCTCACTCCAACAAAAGATGCCCTCCACATTCCACAAAGAGGAAGCCTCATTTGTAATATCGAGAAAACAAGGGGCGCCTGAAGGCATCCTGTCAAGCAACATATAGCGATGGAGTTTCAATGAGGGATGCCCTTCAAGGCGCCCTACGTTGGAAAAATGTGGTTAGAAGTATGGATATTGACACGAATATACGACACACTACAGACACACCAACACATCAAATTCTTAGGGTGTGTTTGGATGAGGTAAAGTTTGGGGGAAAAGTATTGTTTGAGGGTATTTACTTTACTAGTGAAATTTTTCGAGCGGGGCCGATCTTAGTGAATTTTTCGTGTTGGATCGGATCGAGTCAAACTTTTTCAACTGGACCGGCTTGGCTGAAAAAATTGGACTCGAGTCGACCCAGTCGAAAAAATTCGTCTCGAGTCAGTCCAACTCGAAAAATTCGACTCGGGCCATCCTGGCTCGAAAAATTCGTCTCGGGTCGCCCCGCTCGAAAAATTCAACTTTGGTCAGCCTGGCTCGAAAAATTCGTCTCGTGTCGGCTCAGCTCGAAAAATTTGACTCAGGACGGCCCGGGTCGAAAAATTCGTCTCGGCCTGGTCTGGCTCGAAAAATTCGGCCCGTTGGATTGAAACTGAAAAAATATATTTTGATTGAGTATCAAAATATAACTGAAAATTTGAATTCAAATGATGATAATTCAAATTTATTCTTTTTATCCAAACATGGTATTTTAAATGCAAGAAATTGAAATGAAGGTAATTCAAATTCCTAGAATTTGAAATTCCATGGTATTTGAAATGTCACTATCCAAACGCATCTTTAAGATTACACAAAAGAACACAATATATATTTATATATATAAATAATTAAAAATCTATAAATGTTTATGAAAATTTTAAGAATACAATATCTATTCATAATATATGTTATATGTGTCATTATTTTTTATTGTTTGTCACATTAAAGTTATAAAAAATTGATTTTATATTCTGAAACTTATAATTATATGTCGTGTGGGTGTCATACGGGTGTCAAACACAAACACTTGTGATTACAGACCTTCAAAATAAAGTTTCTATACTTCATAGTTTCTAACACAACTCCTTGAAGTTAATCATGAAAATTTGGGTCCATAACTCTTGAGATCCTTGAAGTCTATAATTTGGAGATCATAATATGATTATATGCTTTTAAGTTTGATTATTACTAAATGATGATATAAATATGATCAAAAAGTTTGCTTTTGTGTAAAATTATAAAATATCTCAAGTTTGTTTTAAAAATACTAGAAATGTCTTTTTGGCATTTCCTGTTTTCAGTCTATTTCAAGAAATATTTTCAGAAAACATTTTCAAAAAATTGTACAAAACACATTTTCAATTATATTTCTAATTTTCAATGAAAATAAAAACAAGAAACAAGGAAACCAACCAGGCTGTTAGGGATTCAATGAAAAATGAATCGATATACTAAGTTGATTACCTAATATAAGATTACGCATTATTAAATTATACGTTAGTTTTTCTTAAAAAAATATTTTAAATAATATGTTTAAACTGTAATATTAAAATTATAATAATTTGTATTTTTTGTGGTTTATAATTTTTGTAATTTAAAAACAATAATGATAGAAAATTAAGAGTTATTTTACTACTAATTTTAGTCTCTCAGTCCCTCACTCTTTAACTGACTTAAATGTAAATTAATTTTTTTTCTTTTATTATTTATATTTATATATAGTATATATAATATATAATTCTAAGCACCACTAAAAAATAAAATCATATATAATAATATAAATATAGACTTAAAAATAATATATATATTGAAAAAAAANGTTATAAGGTTCTTCTAATTATAAGTTTAATTTAAATTTTTTTATAATTGATCATAAAAAAGTGTGTTTAATATTTTTTTTTTATATCATGATTAGTCATGTGTAAAATTTTTTTCATATCAAATATTCATTAGAAAACCTTATAACAAAGATGTAAGAAACTTTAATTTATCAAAATCTTGTGCAAATAAAATAACTTAATACATGAAAAACTAAACTTTGATGGATGAATTCAATCGAGAACCCTTTATTTGAATTTGATGTCACAAGTAACAAGATATTGGATCGATCCATGCATCCACCGCGTAAGCAATATATTTGGTTTTGTAAGAAATTAAAAAAGGAAAAGCTGCTATATATGTAATAATTACCTGAAAATAAAAAGCCAAAGGTGTGCACCATGGAACGTGCAAGAGAGAATTTAAAAACATGAGTTTGTCATGTAAAAAGTCATTAGTAACTCGTTTATTTTCTATGACTCGATCGGACATATCCCCCCAACAATTTATATAAACAAACATGTTCCACTGCCGCGTTTGGCTAAACAACTGTCGTGCCTGCATATGTTTCCGATCCCTCCTTTAAACCGCCAAACACGCCCTTAAGTAACGTCATAACATCATCTCGATGTTACCGGCTTAAACTAGCCGAGCCGAGCCGAGCCTGAAGAGATTACATTACAGCCTCTCACGTGTTAACGTGGCTTTATACGGTCGGAAAGTGGGCTTACTTTATTATTTTTTTGGTGGGGAGTCAAACAGCGTGACGTTGATGAATTCAGCATCGTTGGATTCAAATCTCACTTTCTCATTATTATTCATTCCCATAAATTCTCTCTCTCTCTAGCTTGCGTGGACCCCGCTGCAGTTTTTCCAGTTATAACTCTCCGTCTCATATATATACACTCTGAAATCATTGAGTCTACAGTTTCAGTGACGATGCTGTATTTAGAAAGGTACGAAAACAAACAAAATAATAGAGAAAATATCAACTTTATATATTTATTATTTTATGAAACACTTTTTTTTAATTTTTTATTAATTCTTTAAAAGAAATATAAGAATATAATCAATTAGCAGTGTCTCATACAATGATAAACAAGTTACACTTGAAATTGAAGAATTTTAAGTTCAAATTCTGAAATTAACCTTATAATAAAGGCTTTAATAAGATTAGTCTCCGTCAATTGTGAGAAAGGAAATGAGAGAAACTCTTAAACCAAAAAGGAAATCTAAGTAGAAAATGAATATATATTATTTTCTCTCTCCCACGACAAGATGAAGCTCCACTCATTAAAGCAACCCACCCTAAACAGTACTCTCTTCTCTCCCGCGCAACTTTTCCTCACCTATAAAAAGTCTCTCTTTCTCCAAGTTCTCCGCCATCACACCCAACACAACTTGTGCTAACTGTACTGAGTTGCACTCTAACATTAATATTATAGCCTCTTTAATAATTTTATCCTTCTCTCCTCATCATTATCATTAATTCACATACACAATGAGGGTGGCCATGAGAACTCCAACACTTGCTGCTACTGCTACTCCTTCTACATCGACAAGCAGCCACGTCACCCATCAACAGCTTCCAACCAAACCAAACTCCTTGTCCATGTCGGAAGTCGCCAAACGGTTAGAGAGTTTGTTCAGTGGGAACGATAACGTTAACGTTAACGACCCCATTGTTAGTAGTAACAACGATATCACACATATTCCTCCGTTGTCGAAACTACGAAACAGGTGGATGGAGTACCAAGGTTACAGAAACTGGGAAGGCATGTTAGATCCATTAGACGAAAATCTCCGAGCCGAGATTCTCCGTTACGGCCATTTCGTAGAAGCCACATACGAATCCTTCGAATTCGACCCTTCTTCTTCTTTCTACGCAACCTGTAGATTCCCAAAAAACAAACTCTTCCACTCCTGCGGATTACCCAACACAGGCTACAAAGTCACAAAACACCTACGTGCAACCTCAGGCATTCAGATTCCTCGTTGGCTCCAAACCAACAAACTCGCCACGCAATCCAGCTATATCGGCTACGTGGCAGTTTGTGACAACAAGGACGAAATCAAACGACTCGGACGACGTGACGTCGTCATTGCTTTCAGAGGAACCACCACGTGTTTAGAATGGCTCGAGAATCTACGCGCCAACCTCACAGATTTGAGTCCACATGATGATAATAATGAAGGAGCTATGGTTGAAAGTGGATTCTTGAGTCTTTATAAATCCTCCACACCTTCTTGTATCAGTCTTCAACAAATGGTGCGTCACGAAATCCGCCGAATACTCGATACGTATTCCGGTGAGCCGCTTAGTTTTACGGTCACCGGACATAGTCTAGGAGCGGCTCTGGCCACTCTAACGGCGTACGATATTCAGACTACATTCAATGAATCTCCCATGGTTACAGTGATCTCATTCGGAGGGCCACGTGTCGGAAACCGTATATTCGGAGAACAGCTTGAGAAAAAAGGGACTAAAGTGTTACGTATAGTGAACTCGGACGATGTGATTACCAAAGTACCAGGATTTGTGTTTGAAAGTACAGAAATGGGTTGTCCACGTCATCATCATCATGATGACGTGGCGGGGGGACTGCCAAGCTGGATAGAGTTACAAAAGCGGGTGGCGGAGGATGCACAGTGGGTGTACGCAGAAGTCGGGAAAGAGCTTCGACTATGTAGCAGGGATTCTCCGTACCTCAATGGTTTAAATGTTGCCACGTGTCACGAGCTCAACACTTATCTCCATCTCGTCGATGGATTTGTCAGCTCCACGTGTCCATTCCGAGCCACCGCCAAGAGGTTTCTCCGACGTTGATTAAAAATCATCAAAATGTTTATATTTATTTAATGGGACGACTCTAAAATTTTTTTGTCTCGCGAGTCCCCATCTAAATTCAAATCTAATGGTTATATAATTAACATCCTACAAATGATTATTTCTATTAGTCAACCTAACTAATTGTCATCATGGAAAAATGACCATGATATCAAGACTCAAGAGCTTCACATCGATCATCCCACCAAGTTATGGTTTTTTTTTTTATCATAATTAGATATTGTACAAATTTGTATAAAATTTGATGTATTTTTTGGCCAAAAATGTTTTGTTATTAAAAAAATAATATAGTACACAATTAATCTTGGTATGATCTGGTGGTTAAAAACACTTTTTCAAGTTTCAAGATTTGGGAGGAGTATACCGTAGAATTGTGTGCTGTACACCAACCAAAATGAAAAAGGCACAAAATTGGTCAAAATATGTAATTATCTTTCAATCATTGACATTCTTTTCAAAGCCAAGCAAAAGTGACAGTTAATTTTTTTAGGAGCAATAAAATCGGACGACATAATAAAATCCTGGGCAATTCTGGGGTGTTTTAATTTTTAACAAAAATAAGGATTTCCATTACAATTTTACCCTATTATTTTGTTTCTTTAAAATAAGGCTGGTGAATAATTAGAAAAGTGCTATAACATATATATAATCAATAAGTAACGCGCGCTTGATTCTAATAATGTGGTTACTAGCTAGCTATAATAAGGCAAACAGAAGGTTGGTAAGGTAAATTTGCAGCAAGTGCTACTAGAAATACATAAGGCGCCAGCTTATGTGTTAGCCATATATTGGCGTACGTGACCTTAAAAAGGCAAATCTTGTTTGGGTGTGTGCCACATTATGAAATTAATTAATAAATAGGTCGTGAATAATATTCATTCATTCATACTTAATTATATATATATATATGGTGTATTTGATATGTTCTTTTTTCTTTGGGGTTACTTCACCGACTTCAAACAACACTAGAAAGTCGCGGTTTTATTTTGTTGATGATTCTCTAATTATTTTTGTGATGAGGGTACACTTACCTAACAGTGCGCCGTCCATACCAAACCCCACACGGTCGGTTAGAAGGAGGGAGAGAATGACGAAAATATCCTTGACCCCTAAATCCCCTTCAAAATCAATTCTCTCCGTCTTCTTACTATCAATATGGTCAAATAGAGCAGGAGGCGTGGTCATCATGTCACTGTTGAACAGTGAAGATTATGATTGAATGATTCATGACTCATGAATTCTCTAACTCTTCTTCATTCTCCTTTTACTTCCACGCTTTTCTCTTCGTACTCCTGTTCCATTACTTTTACATTCCCTTTTTATAGCTTTTTTTTTTCTGCCAAAGTCTCAAGTTGGTCCTTTATGTATGGGATAGATTTCAAATTGGTAATGGGATAGATTTCAAATTGGTCATTTATCTTTCATTTGTTATAAATTGGTCCTATATATATGTTTCCATTATGTTTTAAATTGGTCTAAAAAATACTTCCGAAATATGGTTTAGGCCATTTGCTAGCGATCTTAATTGAATAGAGAAAGAACTCTTCAAAAGTTAGTATATATATAGTTTCAAATTTGTCTGTTCAGGCTTCAAACGAGAGATATATGTTTCATTTCACTTGTATGACCATAAAAACGAGTTATCCACCACTTTTGAGACTCAATTTGACCCCGTTAATTGATGGTCCCAAAGTACTTATTAAAAGAAATTCGTAGTTCTAAATTCGTTGCATTTGGGCTTGAAATAAGAGGAATATATGACCACATTAATATTTTTTTGGACCAATTCGAAATATTATAGAAACATATAGGGCCAATTTGAAACAAATAAAGGATAAGGGACAAATTTGAGACTTTGGCCTTTTTTTTTGTTGTTGTTGTTGTTATTTTGTCCAATTTTAAAAATTTTATTTTGATTAATCCAAATTCAACTCGCGATTGTCTACTTAATACTAATAAGTTTTTATTCGAACATGAAACGAAAAGAAAGGACAATATACAGAATGGGTAACAAAAGTTGTAATATTTAGCTCGATCCATATCTAAAACTGCGAAATGAAAAAGAATACACCAATCCTAAAGATCCATAGGATTATTTGTGCATCCAGCCCACCAATTAGGGGTGTTCATTGGGCGGTTTTGAACAAAAATTTTAACCGAACCGCTCACATCAGTTTGAAGTAATTCTTAACCAAGAGGTTAAAATTAATTTGTTTAACCAAACCAATAAATTGGCGGTTTGAGCGGTCGGTTTGATCGGTGAAATTGTAAAATTAATTATAAAATTAGAAAGAAAAAAATATTGTTTTGGAGTAGTAAGCCTAATTTATAGAATAGATAAAAAATGACAAACAAGATTAGAGATATGAGAAGATGAAATTGTATGACAAAAAATAATAGTTAGTCATTGTCTGAGGTAAAAAACTTTTATGATTCAATAAGACAATAAAATAAAAAATATGATAAAATCAAATGATGATAAAAAAATTAATAATCTTTTTTTATTAAATATAATCACATATAACACTGTATAAGTAAAAAAAACTATATATAAATGTTAGCGGTCGGTTCGGTTAATTTTATGTCTAAATTGTTAAACGAACATAACTATCCAATTTTAATGTATTTTTAACCAAACTAAACCACTCATTGATCGGTTTAGTTCGGTTATTACTTCGGTTCAGCTTGGTTAAATTGATTTGGTTCGGTTCTGACTTCTGAACACCCCTACCACCAATAGAAACGTTTAAGTTGTTTTCTTAGATTTTGTATTTAAGATATTGTATATCTAAATAATGTATATCTAGATAAATATCTATAAAATAGAAAACTTCATTTAAGTAATTTGAATAATAATAATTAAAATAGTAAAAAAATCCAATATTTGATTTTGTGGCAGAGTCTTTCGATGAGTATAGTTGTATTTATAAAGTTTAAAAGTCAAAATCTTGTTTAAACTATACTAAACTACTTAATTAGCTCTTAAACCAATCTCCTATTTGATTTATTTTCCAATTTAAACTTATCTAATTTAAATGCTATGGGTGAGGCGGAGAGAACATATAATAATCCATATTGATCTAATTACTTAATTACAGAAAAAATTAATATTTAATCTCATTTATTTTCAAGTTCTGATAATTTCTTAATGTATAAGTAATTAGAACAATATATATAGTTTAAAATATCATTTTGGTTCTCAAACTATGTGGTAAGTTTCATTTTGATCTTAAATTATTTTTTTTTCAATTTTAATCTTCAAATTTTCACATTTGTTCCATTTTGATCTCCAAAATATGATTTTGTCTAGTTTTAGTCGTTATTTATTATAACTTGAACAATTGAGATGAGTCATTTTTATGTTGTATATGTGTTTTAATAAGTAAGTTGACAAAGAGAGAACAAAAAAAATTTCATTCTTAATTAGTCACAAATTAGAAATAAATTTGTGTGATTGATTATTATTGTTCTTTCAAAGTGAAAAATTTTCTTTTTCTATTTATCAACTCACTTATATGTGTTTTAATAAATAAGTTGACAAAGAGAGAACAAAAAAATTTCATTCTTAATTAGTCACAAATTAAAAATAAATTTGTGTGATTGATTATTATTGTTGTTTCAAAGAGTGAAAAAATTTATTTTTCTATTTATCAACTCATCACTTATGTATAATGACATATGAAAGAAGAATAATGATCTATCCTCAACTATTCAAGTCATTAACTTTTGAAGTTATAAAAAATGGCATAAACAAGATGAAATCACATTAATTTGCAAATCAAAATAGAACAATTGTGAAAGTTTGAGGAACAAAACGAAACAAAAAAAATTAAAGAAAAAAGTGGAATTTATCTCAGTTTGAGGATCCAAATAAGTATTTTACCTATATATATATATATATATAGTTACATTTCGTCTTCAAAGTTAGTATGTGTAACCAATGTAGTCAAAATCTAGATTTAGATCGTAAGATCTTAAGATCTTGCAAGGAAATTTCTAGTTAAATCGGGTGCATGATCGTTTTTTTACTAAGATTGTGGTAAGATCGCTATTTTGCTCATAAGATCGTACGCTTTCACCGATCCTACATTTTTTTTTTTGAAGTTTTTTTTAAAGAAAATGTCCAAAATGCTGTTTTTTGGGACTTTTTTTTAAGGGTCCAAAATGCTCCATTTTAAACACCCAAAATTTGAAAACCTTAAGTTATTGTTGTTCGAATATTGAATTTAACTTGTAGTTCTTCAGGATGTGAACGTAATTAGAGTACTTTTGAGAGGGTAAGAAACTTTAAACATGACTTCTTTTTTACAAATCTTATTGTTTTATTCTCTTTCTATAATTAAGTTAATTATTTATAACCATTCATTATTTAGGTTCACACGAAGAGAAGGAATCGTATGATTCAAAATAAGATGAATAAGTTGGTCTATATTATGTTTAATCGAAAATTGAAAGGGAAAATAACTATATGGGAGCTTAACAACATAGAAGATCTTTTTTCTGATGATGAATGAATCACTGAGAATAATGAAAAAAAAAAAAAGATGAAAACATAAATGAAGTAGAAGACGAAGTTTTTGAAGTTCAAGAAATAGAAAATGTTGAACCTCGTGGCACTGTTGATGATTTGAAGATTCCATTGGATGAAATAGAAATGGGAGACATTGATGATGATGATTTTGATGTGTGATATATGCTTGGATGAACTTTTGGATAATGATGTTCTCAATTTGTAATGTTACTCTTGGTTGTTGCCTTGTTTTTGTTAGTTTTTTTACTGAACTTATGATAAACTTTTTAGACATCTTGATAATTAGCTAGTTACATGTTGAGACTATAAATTGATGATGTTGGATAAAAATCTTAAGACATGTTAATGAGATGAATTTATGACTTATGAGCATTTATATATATATATATTAATAATTGTTTATATGATTTATATAATAATTTTTTTAAGGAAATTCATAGGATCTTACGATCCTCGATCCGATCTTGTGATTCGATCTATCTTATACCTCTTTCAATCTTAAATAAGATCTCGATCTTAGTGTAACCTATACATTGAGCTTATTATAGGTGTCCATTCCAATCAGTGATGATTTCCTACCATATCTTTTGTTGTTCATTGTGGGTAACTTTCTCTTTGCGTAGTCTTCACTCATTTTGAATAACTACGTTACTCTCTAATTTCTCCTTCCACATCAACTATAGCTAGGCTCCCATTAATATTGAATCACCCATTATTGCCTTAAATTGACAGGAATTAAAACTTATAATTATTCAAAAAAAGGGACAACCTTAATAACGAGAGCCTCTCAAATTAAAGCTTATTATTACAAACTCTCAAGTTTTATTATATTGTGTTGTTTTGCCTTGTATGGTTTATAACATTTCGTTAATTAAACATTTGATCATTCACATTGAGATTTTTATGTTTTTTTTTTCAACATTATTATATTTAAGATAATTTTATCTAACCCAAATCTGTTTTATACTCAAAAGACATATTTCGATCGAGCATGTTTACTATTACTCTCACATGAAATATCATATTATTATGTATAAATTAAAATACGTAGTTTTGGGACATAAATTTTCTGAGGTACAAAGGTAGCACCAGCATAACATTACATCAAAGAAAAAGTGACGATGTACTGAAAAATTATTCGAAGTTTATGGTTCTTGCAAGCGCATGTATACAAAATTTCACAGATCTTAGTTCTAACACTTATTGTTATATCTTTAACGTACAGTAGCACCAAGATTAATATCCACATGTATACTATTGCATGATGATGTAGTGTTACATATTTTTCTAGTTGTTTTATTTAGTCTTTTTCGACATTATCATTTTGGACCACACGTACCATATACATTGATCTTTGAAAATAATATACATATTGTAGGAAAAATTATGTACGTAAGTTGACAATATGAAGTTTTTAAATTAAACAGTTGTAACGAAGAGACATCCACTATAAAACTACGGATAGGGTAATCAAATGGCAATGACTTTAATTAATTGTAAAACACATTTTTTTACGAAAAACTTCAATATAAAACATGCCACATGCATGATATTAAGTCTAAACTATATATTAATGTTATAAATCTGTAATGATTTTGATTTGTCATTGTAGTATGTAGTTATATATGTTGATGAAAACAAGAAAAAGAATCACCGAAGTGATGTGAATCATGCGATAACTAAGTCTAACCAAAAAGTGATAATACGGTTACAAGGATAATTAATGATTAGAAGTTTGATTAGAAGGTGTGTTTGGATAAGGTAAATTTAGTAGAAAAAAATCATTTTTAGAAGTAATTGAATTACTTTTTTTTTTATAATTTTGATATGTTTCATAGAACAATAATTGTCTTCAAAAATTATTTTTTCTCCTAAATTTATTTTATCCAAATACATCGTAAGTTTAGCTTAACTTTCTATTTTTTTTTATAATTATTGCGGTATAAGTAGGGACGACAACGAATAAAGTATTCAATGATTTTATTACTATCTATGCATATATCATCTTATCATATCCAATATTTATCTGATAAATTACTTTTTGATCCGTACACAATTCAATATTGAATACTTGACGGGTATCCAAAAAAATATGTAAATAATGGATATAATAGGATTCAAAAATAATTAATTAATTAAAAATATATAATATTTATATTGTAGAGTATAGGATATCATGTATCCTAATTATTCATTCATTTTGGACGAATATCAATAGTTGAATATCAAGTATCATGTGGATATGCATAATTAATTAATATTTTTTCACTATCTGTATTCTATTTAATATTTGTCATCTATCGAAGATATTTTTCTATAGATAGATTCTGACAAAGTACCCTGAATACTAATCTAAATTATCTTCTCTATATGTAGGATTTTTCTTTTTAAAAGAGCATCTGTCTTGTTTACCTTCTTTCTAATTTTCATGCTATTGTCATTTGTGAAAGAAGCTAGCATTCTTCTCATAACTTGTTTGCGCTGACGAAGGAAAAATCTAAGATAGTTCCCTGAATTTTTATAGTGAAACTTGTTATTAATTCTACCACAACAAGTCCAATCCTAAGACAGTTTAATATAACTTAATCTCTTTTGGCAATAATTTCTTACACTCCTTGAATTCTCTACTTCTAATTCTCACTAAAAATGTTACCCAACAACAATTTTAGTAGCATATTGAATATTGATAAGATATGGGTCAACCATATATGCGGCCCATATGCCCAAAGTCTTGGCTAAGGATGCGAAGACCCCCGGAATGAGATTACTCCCTTGATTAACGCTCGGCCACACCACCTGGGACATAGAAGACAAGTCAGCACCAAAACTGTTAAAGGGACAAATAATGATCTTACACGAGTAAGGGATCACCCTACGTAACAAACCTATGATAACGATATCCAAGACTCTATAAATATGGAAATCTCTCAGATATGTTAACTAGTGATATTTTTATGATACTGTTACTCTGTTCAAATTCTAACTTAGGTTTCAGAAACTCTTTTGAGGACTAAATTCCCCATTTAAGTGTCTCTTGCATGACTTGAGAATAACGTGATAGCGGATCGGATTGAGAACATCATCACATATTATTACTATCATACAGTCTTCGATGTTGAACAGTCAAGTAATGATATGTTACAAGCCAAGGTCATTATTGGAAAGCATACACACATATATATATATTAATATTGTTGGAGGATGACACTACAAAACAATGTAACCATCTCAATAAAAATTACATGAATTAATTGAGCCCTCCTTGGCTCCTTCTTCTCCAGCCTGAGCCTCAAAAACTTACTTAATATCCCACTAGTTTGACTATTCTTGACAGTGATTGCTTCAATTGTCTACACCACACATCATATTCTTCTTTAATTTTGAGACTTGAACTCTGAAATTACCTAATTTTTTTATGGCTATACTATCAGCATCGCGCACGTTGTATCTAAAGATACTACGGCTTCATCATCTTCGTTAGAATCGTCTGAGGAATATAATCATCCAACATCATTATTTGTTCCCTTGATGAGAGCAGTTTTGCCATTGTAACCGCCCAAACACTATGACTTCTCACCTTGGAGTAGTCTCTCTCGAGTCTCGATCGCTTATAAAATTCATTAACTATAATAATAATTTGTTTTTATTAAATTCAAAGAGATAAATAAGATGAGTTTATTAAACCTTTTTGACGGACTTCTAATTGAACTTTCAAACTATTATGCTCAAAGACAGCATGCACTTGCTTTAATTAATTGCACATATACTTGTGGTTTAATCCAATCTCATTATGGTATTGTGCGTGATTCCAAACATCTCACTTTAGTTATTTATGGTTTGCATTGTTAGAAATTTGAGTACTTAGAGTTTTGTTCATTAATTTCCAATGGTATATGCCATGTGCCACACACATGACTTGGTAAAAAAAAAAAAAAATCAAATTTTGGTCTTCAAACTATGGGGTAAATTTCATTTTTGTCCTAAAACTATTTTTTGTCCCCAAAATGTGATTTCACATGGTTTATGCCATTATTGATAACTTGAATAGTTGAGATGAATCATTTCTCTCTCATATATGTAATAATGAGTTGACAAAGAAAGAAAGAAAACTTTCATTCATTCTTATTCACAAATTGAAAATAAATTTGTGGTTGATTTTTATTTCTAATTTATGATTAAGAATAATGGTGAAAACTCAATAAAATCACATTTTGGGGATCAAAACAGAACAAATATGGAAGTTTGAGGACAAAAATGGAACAAAAAATAGTTTATGACCAAAATGAAACTTGTCCCATAGTTTGAGGACTAAAATGAGTATTTAACCTTGGAATGGAATCGACAACTAAGATTATAAGAGAAATCACGGTTAAGATGCAATAGAAAACAACGATTGAAATGCCGTAGAAATCCATGACTAAGATTGTGCGACGTCAGCGGTGCTGGTGCGTGAGCCACACATAACATTTTTCGTTAAAATTGATGGAATAAACTCATAGGTACCTTAACTGTTAACGGTGTAAATTAATCATAGATATCCAAAATGAAATGTTTTGAACCACATTACATCAGAGTAAGATCGAGCTAAATCAGATGTATCTTTACGTAATTTACACAAAAAAAAATTGGACCAATGATTTAAATGAGCTCAAACTCAATCCCATTGGTTCACAATTTGTTTTTTTTTCTAATAAATAAAGAGAGGGACCTTTGCGGCGTAACATGAGAAAGAAATGAAACTCTCAACATAACTAAACTATATCTTTTTTTTCTTCAAAGTAATCATCTATTTTTCTATATTTTTTTTATATTTAGTCCTAAATTAATTAATAGATATAATTATATATCTCTCGTTTTAAGTTTAAATGCAATGAGTCTAAAACTACGAATTGTTGTTAACGAGACATTTCTTTGTCTTATTGAAGTTGTCAAGAAACAATGTCAAATTAAGCTCTAAAAGTGCGCCGTTCATTTCACAATTGAAAAAGTAAAATTAGACATATTTATTTTATTTCAAATCTGAATACCACGATTGAGTTCATAGTTACGAGTTACTTTTGATAACTTTTTTTCTGTCTATTTGGAATCGTTGTTATGAATGAGATCAAATGTGCCTCAAAACTGGATTTGAAACTAAAATTGAAAAATCATGAAAACATAGAGAACTACTTTATGAAGCCAAAAAAATAATGGTAAATTATACTTTGGTACCCTATAGTTTGGTCATATTCCACTTTGGTACCCTGTGGTTTAAAAAGTGACACTTTGGTACCTTGTGGTATTCTCCATTAACACTTTGGTACTCTTTGGAGCTATTTTATAATTTTAACCATAACAAATTTTGTAAAAATTATACATTGACCCTAAATTTTTTTTAGAAAATTACAAATAAGTCCCTGGATACATATTATCTAGGGACTAAAATGAAAACTTAAAAAAAATTGGGGTCAATATGTAATTTGTGCAAAATTTGTTATGGTTAAAATTACAAAATAGCTCCAAAGGGTACCAAAGTGTTAATGGAGAATACCACATGGTACCAAAGTGTCACTTTTTAAATCACAGGGTACCAAAATAAAATATGACCAAACCACAGGATACCAAAGTGTAATTTGCTCAAAAAATAAAGATGTAGGACCAAAGTAAAATTTGACTGATAGATAAAAGATCAAAATAATATTTGAACCTAACTATAATGATTATATACAAAACATAGAGAGGCTGAGGCACGCTTCCTGGCACGGAACGGAAGCGGCTTCCCCTTGGAAATGGCAACGTCATAAAAAAAGGGCCTATTTATTATTGTGTGAGTGTGTATATATATACATTATTTTCTATTTTCTATTTTCCATTTTATTAACGCAGTAGGTTTGTTATTTTTGTGCACTCAAGATAAAATTGCGGTCGTAACTTCCCTTTTTTTGGAGTCAAACATTTTGAAATTTGAAGTGTCCTTGATATCGTGATTGGTATGATTATCATTGCAAATAATAGTACGAACGTATCTTCTTCTGTAGTAAGTAGGAGACTAGGAGGTATGACTATATCTAATAATCTCTTTTCGCCAGTCAAGATTCAAAACGGTCTTTCATAAAAAAAAGAAAAATTCAAAACGGTCCAGTTTAATGTTATTGAGATTTCATACTCCTTGACTCCTAGTCCAAATTATTATGAATCATTTATGTATGAGTACTTGAAAACTAGCTAAGCTTCCATGATAATCGGGAAGCAAAAGAGTAATATGAGTGAAATGAATGGAAAGATATTTCTCATTAACCATGCAAAAGAACTATATACACAAAACCTAAGGTTAGAAAGTAACTAACCAGAGCTAACTCTAACTAAGTTTGAAACTAATTACAACAAGAATAAATAATCCTATACACTCAAAACTACTGTAATAAAGCTACAACCAGAAATACTATGTACATGAGTCTTCAGTACTATAAATTGTTTAAAAAATTGGACGGGATGAAAAATCGACCAATAGTTCAGTTTGAGTTGGTCACAAAATCGTTTTGAATCTGAATCAATTAACAATTAAGAAAACCGCCTAAACGGGATAGTTTAAGAGTTGAAACGATTCAAGATTTTTCATTTCTTTTCTAGATCAAACTGATGCTAATTTAAGAGATTTTTTTTTTATTAAATTTGGACTTAAAACAACAAGTTACTTGCTAGTTTCAATTTAATATTTAATTTTTTGTCCCTCCAACTGTCACTTCCTCACTCAATTAAGTATAAATTTAAAAATATTTTATCTTCTCATATTATAGATCTTTTAATTTTATTTTTTTCTTATTCTTTTAATGTAAGATTTTATATCTCTAACACTTACAAAGAAAGTTATTTGAGTGGAGCATAAATGATTTTGTATAGCATCTCTTAATTAAGGTTTAGCCTATTACAATTTGTGCATCCATACAATTTATGATGTGACTCTATACAAATTTTGATCGGTTAAAAAGTTATCTTTTTTATTTTTTTAGTATTAAATTACTTAAAAATAGATATTATGCTACTTCACTATTGTATGTAATTGTATCATACCTCAAATTGCATCTTATAATTTTGTAGAAAGACTTAACTCACTTCAAAAGAATTCTCAAAGGGAGATGATTATCTCATTATATATAGAGTTAGAAAGTCATTTAACCAAACAATGTAAGACTTCAACACACCCCCTCACACCCGACATGGGAGCGTAAAGCTACTGGGTTATTCCCAGGGCAACCCACGATAAGGCTCATCCATCCCACATGCCCAAACCTGACTTTAATACCAATATACCATGTAAAAAGGCCCAACTCACCCCAAAAGAACTCTCAAAAGGAGATGACTACCTCATTATATATAGAATTAGAAAGCCTTTTAACCAAGCAATATAGGACTTCAACAAATTTTCCCTTAATTAACTACATTATATACCCTTTAAGTTTTTTTCTATTTCTCCAATTCCGAACTTTATATTTCCAACAAATGCTAGTACTCCCTTTTGTCCCAAAATATCTGATTTTTAAGATAAATACACACGACCAAAGAAATGATTAATTTACCTAAATGACGAGAAATATGAGATTAAAATACTAAATTGCCCTCATTAAATTACTCCTACTTACTCTCACTAATTCAATAGCTTTGACTTTTAATAGGGATAAAATGATAAAAAAAAATAATTAATGTTCTCTTGATTTTGTAAAATAACAGATATTTTGAACAAAAAAATCCTCTAACAAAACACATATTTTGGACAGAGGGAGTAATTAATTTGACCACAAAAAGCAAAGCATACAATTTGACTATATCAATTTAAAATTAAGGGTAAATTACACAAAAGGGCTCTGTGGTTTGGCCCAATTTCAGATAGGGTTCCTGTGGTTTAAAAAGTGTCAAATAGGGTCATGCTCCGTTAACAAAAATGGTCCTGAGGTATATTTTCGTCCAAAATTTGACAAAAGTTTTAGCTAAAATATAATTTTAAGACCCCAAAAGTTTTATTTTTTTACATTTAAGGTCCTTTTCTTTTTAGAATAGGATCAAAACATAAAAAGAAGAAATAAATTGAAATTGTAATGAAATTTGCTCAAAATACACAAGTTCATCTCCTCCTTCCCGCACGATTCCCGATCTAGTTTTATTTTTCGCTTGTTTCAGAAATGTCACTAATCCCAAGTTTGTTATTCTCTCTCGACGTGTGGGACCCATTCAAGGACTTCCCTTTCTCTAACAACCACTCGCTGACGTCATTTTCCGGCAAGAATGACAGGTGGCACCGTGTGGATATACAAGTAGTGGGAAGTTTATGAGGAGGTTTAGGTTGCCGAAGAATGCCAAGATGGATCAGATTAAAGCGGTTATGGAGAATGGTGTTCTTACTGTCACTGTGCTCTTAAAATACTCCCTCCGTTATCTGATGTTTAAGGTAAAAACACACAGACTAAGGAAATGATTAGTTCACCTAAAATGAAGAGAAAAATAAGGTAAAAAGACTAAACTATCCCTATTAAATTACTAGGAAAATGTTTATTCGTTTATGACTCTACTATATTTAATAGGGATAGAATGGTAAAAGAATAATTAATGCTCTCTTGAAGTTATAAAACATCAGATATTTTGGAATAAAAAAAGTTCTCCAGAAAAGCAGATATTCAGGAACGGAGGGAGTAGTATTTTAGCTAAAATTTCTGTCAAATTTTAGACAAAAATATACCTCAGGATTCTTTTAGTTAACAGAGCAAACCACAGGGGCCCTGTTTGACACTCTTTAAACCACAGGGACCCCATCTAAAATTGGGTCAAACCACAGGGCCTTTTGTGTAATTTATTCAAAAATTAATCTATGTCAAATATTCCTTCTAATTGACTTCTTCTTCTAGGAATATTATTCGTTTTATATAACACTTCCTCATAAAAAATAGGGTAAATTCCACTTTAGTACCTTGTTCTATGGACCAATTCCACTTTGGTACCCTGTTCTTTCAAAAGTGACATTTTGGTACCCTGTTCTTTGGACCAAGTGACACTTTGGTACCCTGTTCTTTCACTATTTGTTACCCTATTCTATCTTTTTTAGGGTACCAAAGTGTCACTTGGTCTAAAGAACAGAGTACCAAAATGTCACTTCTGAAAGAGCAGGGTACCAAAATGACATTTTTGAAAGAACAGGGTACCAAAGTGTCACTTTTGAAAGAACATGGTACCAAAGTGGAATTGGTTTATAAAACAGGGGACCAAAGTGGAATTTACCCTAAAAAAATATAATGCTAAAAGATGAATGGTTCTTAATTATTAATTACGACAATTTCAGATAATTTATTAAATAGTACAAAAGATCATAGGTTTTTTCTTTTATTATTGTTTCGAATTGTGGTTGTAAACTTTGATTGTTTTTATGATTATAAGTCTCTTTATTATATTTAGTTCCCCTTAGATATCAAAACATAATAGTATTAAAATAGCATTAAAAGTGATCGATCCTAGATCTGAGAAATATAAAAGAAATTGTCGTATATGAATCCAAATTTGAATTTATACTTAAAAAATGTGTTCACTTCTAATAGATGATGGTGCATTTGCATCCAACATATACCTTCAATTGAGGATAACGAAATAAACCACTAAAAAGTTAATAACTTTCTTTTGAATCCGAAAGAATAGTATACTCATGCTTCATATTTATTAAATGCTAATAACAAATGCTTATAAAAATAAAAATGTATCTATGTTGATTTTCGTTCAGCCCCCCCTACTACTAACTTTCAAAAGTCAGAATTAGAATTTTAAACTTTCATATCCTAAAAACCTCTTAAAAGACTATATATATGTGCAATTTTGCATTTAAAAGCATAGTTGAGAAACATCTATTTCAATATATATATATATATATGATACTTTAAAATAAATGAATATATTGTGTTAGGAGATAGTTTTAAAAGTTATGGCCAGAAATTGTGGGTAATTATACGTGTGATAATAGAAGTCCTATATATTTACAAATATATGTTGAGGAAGAAAACGTGATGCATATGATGTAAAAACAGCATCAGTAAAGATGACAACGTAAAGCCCGGCCCACAAATCTAGCCACAGCCCACAAATCAATATTCTCGTGCTGATCACGTGTGACAAATACTAGCACATTTTACTACACATTGCATTTCTATTTATGATTTATTTTCTATTTTTAGTAATTGTAAATGAAAAAAATGAAAATAAGTTTTATATTAAAAAAGCAATTTATTTTAAAATTTCACAAAGTCCAAATCTAAGTATGACAATTAGACTACCAAACCAATATGAGAATATATAGAGATTAATTTTAATATTCACTCATGTTTGAGTTTTGATATGAAATTATAGATCATATATTCTACCCATGATTATTTCTGGTTGGAACCGAGATCTTCTAAACTTAATCAACATTTATAAAAACACCCACTTATACAATTAAATTAAATTACAATTCTGTTTTTAGTTTAATTTATTTATATCCTAATTAATTGGTCACCTCCACAGAAGACAAATTATTTGTTTAAAAACAAGTAATTCTATTTGAAAAAAATCTATGGAGAGAAAGATAATTACACCTCAATTTTTAATTATTACATCTATCTTACACAAATCTCAATATGATAAAAGGTAGATCCAACGGCTAAAAATTAAAGTACTCCAAGTATCTTGGTCAAAATATCATTTTGGTCCCTGAACTGTTTGGTAAATTTTTGTTTTGGTACTTAAACTATTTTTTTTCTTTTTGATCCTTAAATTTTTTCATTTGTTCTACCGTTAGTCTAAAATCTTATTTTGTCTAATTTTTACTGTTATCTCTAACTTTGACAATTGAGATGTAAAAAATTTCTCTTATATGATAAAAGACTCAAGATAGAATTGTGGTCTTTCTCAAAAAAATTTCTCTTATGAGATGTAAAAAATTTCTCTTATATGATAAAAATTTCTCTATTTTGTCTTAATAAGTGGATTAACAAAAAAATTAAAAGAAAAAAACTTTTTTTCTTAGTAAAAGACTCAAGATAGAATTGTGGTCTTTCTTAAAAAAAAAAACAGGAAGATTTTTTTCTCTCTCTTTCTTCATTAGCTCACTTAGGAGTGTTCGTTGGGCGATTTTAAACAAGATTTTTAACCGAACCGCTCATATCGGTTTGAAGTAATTATTAATCAAACGGTTAAAAATATTTTGTTTAACCAAACCAAATCAAACAAAAAATTAGGCGGTTTGAGCGGTTAAAAAATTTATTAGTTGTCTTTATTAATTAATTATAAAATTAGAAAGATAAGAAAATAGTGTTTTGGAGTTTTAAGTTTAATTTATAGAATAGATAAAAAAAATGATAAACAAAATTAGAAATTTGAGAGGATAAAATTGTATGACGAAGAATAATAGTTAGTTGTCTAAAGTAAAAAAATTTCTTTATTCATTAAGATAACATAATAAAAAAATATGATAAAATCAAATGATTAAAAAAATAATAATTTTTCAATAAATGTAATTACATATAACACAATATAAGTGAAAAAAGCTATATATATATATATATATAAATACTAGTGGTCGGTTCGATTAATTGCATATCCAAATTGTTAACCGAACCAAACCCTCCAATTTTAATACATTTTTAACCAAACCAAACAGCTCATTAATCGGTTTAGTTCGATTTTGCTTCGGTTCGGTTTGGTTTAGTTTGATTCGGTTTTGAACACTCCTAAGCTCACTTATTATGACACGAATAAAAGGAAGATTGTTCTAATCAAATATCCAACTTAGAGGTAATAATATAAATTAGAAAAAATCGGAATTAACAATATTTGTGAAATAAGTGAAAATTTTAAGAATTAAAATAAAATAAAATAAATTAAAGACCAAAATAAAATTTACTCTATAATTTAGGGACCAAAATGAGATTTTGACC
This sequence comes from Chamaecrista fasciculata, assembly GCA_003254925.1. Taxonomy (NCBI): domain Eukaryota; kingdom Viridiplantae; phylum Streptophyta; class Magnoliopsida; order Fabales; family Fabaceae; genus Chamaecrista; species Chamaecrista fasciculata. Next base: position 184,478 of record QANZ01041863.1, read on the forward strand.
GAAAAGTCTAAGTAATTAACTTCAGATATATGGTCCCTTATAGTCGGTGGTCTACTTATTAAGCAGATGAGCAGAAATCGTTCAACGATTATTAGAAATGATTCCCAGTCTTTTCCAAATGATTTCATTCACATTCTATTATTCTCAAATGTCAAGTTTTTCTTTTCGGCCAAAAATATTCAAATGTCAAGTTCAAAAGCAAGTACTTGGGGGACTAAAATGGCAGAATTTTTTTATGATCAGTAAATCATATGTGGGTCCATATATATAAAAGTTAACAACTTTTTTTTTTTTTNATTGACTCATAATTTACAAAGTTGTAAGTTGGAATCCCTCAATATAAAAAAAAAGTAAGTCTATAATGCAAAGTTTGATTCTTGACATGAGATGCAATGGGTCATGAGCCAATAAAATAATGACATGTGGAAGAGTTAGTTGTATATAAGTAGTGGTGTGACTCCATAAACAGTTGTGATTGGTTAAAAAATTTATTATTTTTTTATTATTTTTCAGCATTAAATTATATCAATGGCTATAATTATGCCACATCAACATTTGCATCCCATGCCAAGAATTAAATTTTGCATCTTAGACTAGCCCTATAAAAAAATATAACAATTCAAAATTGCTTTAATTGTAACACAAACATACTAAAAAATTAAAAAAGTTACTTTCCTTTTTATATAGGGAGTTCAGATTTACTAGCATAAAAGAAGTAAAATAATATGTTATTTTAGATATATACATTTAGTTACTAACAATATTTTCAGAATTAAATTTATCAAATTTTCTATAAAATTTATCTTTCAATTTTTTAATTTATCTAAAAAATTATGATTTAATCTTTGAATTTTAAAAATATTTTTTAAAAACATTAATTATTTTATAAAGGCCAAAGTCCTATTATGGTCCCCTAGTTATGTTCAGTGTTCCAAATTGGTCCTCCAGTTATTTTTTGTTCCATATTGGTCCCTCAGTTATGCAAAACTTGGCAAAGTTGGTCCCTCTAACAGTTTCCATCCATTTTTCCGTTAAAAAAAAAGACAAAATTGATTTTTAACTCCTAAAAGTTTAAATGTTTTGCATCAAGGACCTTTCTCTCTATAATAGAACCAAAATGTAAGAAAGAATAAATAACTTGGGGTTTTAATTTAGTTTACACCAAAAAAATAATCTCTCTCTCTCTCTCTTCGAACCCTCTTCTTCTTTGGCGTCTACTAAATTTCCCAATCTTCGAGGAAGAAGAACCGAGAGATTCAAAACCCTAAGGAGGAAAAACGGCGAGAGCCAAACCCAACCGATCACCATCTCATCATCGCTGACCACAATCGGCGACGACGGTGATGATAGTGCCATGAGCTCGGCTTCAGAGCCAAACCCCAGTTATTTCTACCATTTTTCTCTCTGTGTGCGTTCACCAGAAAATTGGTGTCGGTAGTTTTGGATTTGGATTTGTTTTTCTACTGTGTTTACATTAAAACAGTGATTCGTTACTTGCCTCCTTTTCCGTCTAAAGGAAAATCGAAAGCGACACTGAAGAAATTAATAATTTGAAAGGAGGAACTAATATATCATTCTTTCTAGAATTTGCTTCTCATTCTCATTCATATAAAATTGACTTACGAATTTGAACAAAAAACAAATGCCAATTGTCGTTACTAAAATTGGGAAATTTGTGGTAGAATGCAAAGTGATTGTGGATATACATGGAACCCCCAAATCAATTTGATCGGGCGTCAAATTGGTTGTTGGATCGGAGAAGACGTCGAAGAAGAAGAGGGTTCAAAGAGAGAGAAAGGGAGAGAGAGATTATTTTTTGGTGTAAACTAAATTAAAACCCCATGTTATTTATTCTTTCTTACATTTTGGTTCTATTATAGAGAAAAAGGTCCTTGATGCAAAACATTTAAACTTTTAGGAGTTAAAAATTAATTTTGTCTTTTTTTTAACGGAAAAATGGATGGAAACTGTTAGAGGGACCAACTTTGCCAAGTTTTGCATAACTGGGGGACCAATATGGAACAAAAAATAACTGGAGGACCAATTTAGAACACTGAACATAATTGGGGAACCAAAATAGGACTTTAGCCTTTTATAAAATATCAACTACTTAGTTCGTGCTTCGTAGATAACGGTTTAGACAAGAAATTGATGTTTTATTAAATTCTATATCCTGACTCTACTAAACAACCTTTTTTATTAACTTTTTTTATGATAAAAATATTAATTTTGTCTCCAAACTTTATATAAACTGTCAATATTATCTTTAATTTTATTTTTGCAGTCAATTTCGTCTTTAATGTTTCACATTTTGATCAATTTTATCTTTTACTCTTATTTTAGCCAAATATTAACTGCAGAATTTACGTGACTAATGATATACAATGTAAAATTGATAAAAAAAGAAAAACTCAAACCCTAATTCAGATTTAAAAACAAAATACAATCTATCGTTAATTTATTAAAAAAAGTTAGTCAAATAATAAAAATATAAAATATTAAAAATGAAATTGAAAAAAAAAATGGAGATAAAATTAATTGTTCGTATAAAGTTTAAATAATGCTTTTATCTTTTTTTTTTATTCACCTGGGTTTTCGGTTCGCTATAGAATTGACTAGAAAAGGCTCACTTGCAAAAACAGTAACACTTGGGCGTCATTGTTTGGACAACGCCGTTAAGTTGTCAATCCAAGTTTTTCTTTTGGGCTGAAGTTGTTAACCCAACTTATTAATAAGTCAAGTTATTAACCAAATACTATGTGTATGAAAAAAATTTATCGTAGAGATAAACCTTATTTCGATGATTTTTATGTTTGGAAGAAAATTAGTTTTTGATTATTAACTGAAAAATACCACTTTAGTTTTATCAAAAACTAAATATGAATCGATATAACATTTTTTTTTCAAAAGAACTATGTGATGCCAATCTTTTCTACAATAAAAGAGATGGGTTGTTTACAAGTTTTGGTTTTCAAAAATGCCCTTAATAACTCATGGTTTATTGGTGTCTATTGCAAGTCACAAGTCATAACCTTTTAAAATCTTACCATTACAAATGCTGAATTGGTGTCTAACTGTCTATTGCAAGTCATGAATCATAACCTTTTAAAATGTCACCATTACAAATGTAATCCCAACCTATACGTCCAATAATGAACAATATAATTACACGTACTATTTAATAGGTAATAAATCAACTATCAATACATCAAACAAACATCTAAAATCTAATATGCAACTATTCCTCTACGGATATGTAATTGAAAATGCAACTACTCTCAATTGCAAACACAAAAACAACACGACTTCAAGCAACATCTTCAATTGAGGCTTCGTGTGTCCTCTGGATTTGACAACAATGCTGTCAACTCTGTGGTTTCAAGGAATTCAAGTAGCCTATTGTCGTCGGTGGCTATGATGGCGACACCACTTGCTAGAGACGGGAAGGGGAAAGAGACATTCTCGTCGAGCAATGGAAAAGATGTGATCGGTGAGCATGAAGAAGAGAAAACCAGACCAAGATTCAAAATCCTAAGGTTTGTGAGTGTGGATTCGTTTGAGATTTCTATGTGAAAAAGACATGATTAGAGAAATAAGATACTGAATTCAAACGGCGTATTTTGTGTGTGTGTTTAGGTTTGTGTTGGAACGATGTTAGGTTTCGAAACTAACAAATTAAATCTTACTTTCTTTATATTCCTAAGTTTGTAGCAAGAGAGAGTAAAGTCGAATCCACAGGAAAAAATGACTAATTCTAAGTTCAATTAAATGATCAAGAAAAAAGTGGAGGTTGTGAAAAGAAATTAAAGTAATGAAAAATGACAAGTGAATGAAAATAAGGACCAAATTGACATCAAAGTTTAATTAACTAAAAAGTAATAAAACATATTTAAGAAACTGAATTATAAAAATGCCTAACCATGTTGTGTATTGAAATTGAGTCTCATTAGTTAATCATTGACAAAATATTTTACTCTCTCAAGTTCACTGAGCTTGAATGAAAATCAGATTCTATCAATATCTCACAAAAATTAGAAGTTGGAAACGTCCTATCTTCATTTATCTCAAACTCTTAAGCAAACTACTCTCAAGTTCAAGAACAATTAAAGCAAGAGATGAACTAAGCCTAATTTAACTAGGTCTCAGTGGTGGTAACTAAATTAGAGATTCTTTCTCATACTTTGAAAACAGAAATGAAGCAAATCTCCTCTCAAAGCATATGTCACTACTCTAAACATCAAACAATTACGGATTTGAGTCTAGATAACAAGATTCAACAAAAATGAAAAACAATTAGGAGCCCTCTAACATAATCCATTCAAGAGAATCATAATTAAAATCAGAGAAAGAATCAAAACTCAAGAAAAGTAGGATTTCATTAAACTCAAATTAGTCTCATAACATAATCAACTCCAAGTCTTTACACAACCTAATTAAATAACTACTATAAAATTAAAGCTAAGAAGAAGAAAAAAAATATCAAATCTGAATATAAAAGAAGATTGTTGTTGCTTGCTCCAAAACCCTCAATGAGCTGCTACCTCCAAGCTGCCTTCGTCTCCCCCCTGCGTGAGTGTATGTTCTATGATATATATATATATATATATATATATATATGCCTCCTTTTGCCTATTCACCCTAATTCACTTAAACCCTTCACACATGCCTTCCACACGTGCTGCCCTTAATGAAATCAGAATTCTTCTTGCAAATTGAATGGACAAGTGACTTCTTGTGATTGGATCTTCAAATTAATATCTTGGGTAAAAACAATTACTTTACAGTGAAAAAGTGAAAAGTGCTATGGGCATAACACCCAGAAAAATAGTAGCTTGAGAGAAATTGAAACAAAAGCAACAAGAAACAAAAAAAACTATAAAATCTAACACATGAATGGATTGTGTGGCCTTTTAAAATGAGCTATTTGGGTTAGAAAGATGTACATAAATGAGATGCTAACAAACGAGATCAACAACAATAAGAACAAGAAGAACAAAAGGATCGTTGAAGAAGAGGAATTGGAAATCACGACAAATGAGAAGAACAGGAAAGAAGATTCATGTTGCAAGGAGAAGAAGGAGAATTCCAAGGCTTCGTAATTAATTCAAAAGCCTGACTACTAGAGAATTTCTTCAACCTCTCACAATTCAAGAAAAAGAAATGAAACACCAAACTACTATAATATTAAACGTGTACTGTAATTTTGGATGTTGTGTAATCTTTTCAGATGCTGTGATAACACAGTTTTGACAAAGGGTGGTGTTGGGATCACCGGGGCAAAGGAAAAGTCCATTGATGGAAGATCGGTGGTCGTCTTGGGAGGAAAATTCCAAATGCAAAATTTGTAGAATGATCAATCATTCTTCAGGGTGATACTAAAATCAGAGAAAGAATCAAAACTCAAGAAAAGTAGAATTTCACTAAACTCAAATTAGTCTCATAACATAATCAACTCCAAGTCTTTACACAACCTAGCTAGATAACTACTATAAAAATTTGTAGAATGATCAATCATTCTTCAGGGTGATACTAAAAACTTGCCCGCGTGTTTGCTGCAGTGTTACTCTTTGATTCATCGTCCCCATGCGTCAGTGACTACTTCGTATCTTTAGTATATCAAATATTTAACAAACTGCCATCCAATTTAAATATTAAAACATTATTCTGTTACTTTTTCTACCATTATTTTTTCATTTCGATTTTCTTTTTGCCAGAATTTTGATTTATAGTTGAGTGCTGACAGTCACATGCCATTTGCTAATGTGCGAGACAATACAATGAGTTGTCAACAGATAATTTGCTTGCTTAAATATCTAATTTGATTTTGCATACAAATTTACTATGCGAACTTAAAGTCTCAAAGTGAATTTCCCTTGAGTATGTGCATGTTACATGGTATGTGAATGCTTACTCAGCCAGTGGTTCCCTGCATTAATTCATTTAGTTGTTTACATTTAAAGCTGACTCATGAAACGGTATGAATTTACAACATATATAAATTGCAAAGAAAATACATTCTGAACTGAAATCTACTACTTCCTACAAAACAATGTTTTCCATTCAACATGTGTCAACCTCATATTGGAGAAAACCATTTGTTTTTTTTCCTACTCTCACTCTGCCTTTGACACGTGGCTTCCTTTTGCTTCTCAGAATAAAAAAAATTCTTCTTCCTTTTGCTTCACAAATTGGTGCCATCCCACTCCACCAAAATTTGAATTTCCCACGTGTTGCCTACTCAATTCATCATCAAAATCAGATCTTCCTCTCACTCTTACCATTTCACTCACCATTTTCTCTCACCATTTCTCTTATCATCGAAATCACATCTTCCTCTCAAATTTGAAATTTGATTTTCAAATTTCAATCTCAGATTCCTCTCCCTCTTTCCTTCCTTCTCTCTTTCTAAAATTTTCTCCAAAAGCCATCATCAAACTCTCATATCTCTCTCATTTCTTCATCAATCATCTGCTCATCTCTCTCATTTCTTCATCATCCTTCCTCTCCTCAACTCTCTCTCCCTTGAGTCTGACCATTCTCCGCCGTCGTTCATCGTCAGCCACGAGCGCCGCCGCCAACAGCCACGACCTTCCTCTTCTTTCTCTTCTTCTCCGTCGCCAGCTTACATCTTACATGTACATGTTTCATATTTTGTCCATTTCTTAATTTTGTTCCTCCCATTTCATTTGCATTTGGGTGTGGGTTTTGGGTCTGCGATTTGGGTTTGTTGTTCCGAAAAATTTGGTTTTGGTTCGTCTTTTTGCTGGGTTTGTTCCGGAAATTTGGGTTTTGTTAATTCCCATTTGGTTGTTGTGATTTTTGCTATTTGAATTTGTGAATGGTGATGTTGCTGAATTTGTGAATGGTGCTTTTTGCTGAATCGTGCGGGAGATGAGCGTTGAGGATGAAGATGACTATTTCGTCAATATTGTGTTTTTGATCTATATTATTTTGTGCACTTTGCGTTTGGTCCTTTACATTAAAGGTAAGAAGACTATTTATTTTTATTTCAACTATATGCATGCCCATATCCGTTTCAATGAATTGAGTACGTCAGGATTTGAAAAGCAAATTTGTTTTGACCAATTTTTGTTGTCATAAAGTTCATTGAACTTTAGAACTTAATGCTTTTGTCAATTCATATCAACAGATGCTTTTTGGAGTAAGCTAAAGTCAGTAGCTGAGAGGAAGGTAAGTTGAATTTCACCTGTAATGGGCATTTTGAATCATATTTGGCATCCATTTGACATACTTTTAACTTTATAGTTAAATTTGTCAAGTTTGAAGGTGGTATAAATCAGTAGTTTGTATATCTCAATAGAAGTTTGTATCTCTAAATCTAGAAAATGGTTAATTATTCTAGCTGCAGAAATTGAATATATATATATATATTGTTTATCCTGTGAAAATGAATACTTTCTTCTCCACTATGGTGTAGTGAGTATTTTATGGAATGATTTCAGAGTAGTTACATTATAATCACTATTAGTTCTGCATTTTCCTTCTTGGGAGGATTGATGATTGCATCTGATACTGAAAAAAGTCTTAAGAAGTGTTGTTGACATGGGCTGTATCAGACTCTGATTTTTTAGGGTTTACGTAGTTCAGGCCAAGTTCGATTTGCTTCGCGAAAATGGTGCAGAGTTAATCTTTTCAATATATTCTGACATTGGAGTCATTGAATATATTCATTTGCTTATTCTGACATTGGAGTTAATTTTCTTTTTGCTTATTCTGACTTTTTTTTATCTGTTATAGACTGTACTTACAAGGTAATAGCATGGAAAATTGAGGAGAAGCCCTTATATGCAGTGGCAGTGAGGAGGAAATAGTTGAGGAATAAGAGGAAACAAGGGATTTTGTAGAATCTGAAAACTATTATTCATGCTTTATTATATTCTTTGGTTGGTATAGCTTAGAAAACTATTATTCATGCTTTTACCTTAACCTTCTGCTTTCTTTTGATTTTTTATTTAACTTAATACAGCAATGGCTACCAATACTTTTTTCTATTGCAGACCAGCTATGAAAATCTGCTTTTACTATAATTGGGCTTCTATAGGTTATATTATTACCAAGCCTTGTAGATTTTGGAGCTACAATATCTGAAGCAAACAAATTGCAATGCTAGAAAGTTCTTGAAGAGCTAGATATGAGTAAATCTTGATAATTGACTTTTAATATGAAGCATTGGCTTTTGTAATATATTGTTTGGGCTTCTTTAAGTAAACTGATAATGAATTTAGATAGATGACTTAAACATTAATAAACATATTGAATCTTAGTATTAAGGTGCACTGCCAAGCAGAGAAATTTAAATCATAAAACTTTGGACCTACACTGCACTGCCAAGCAAAAATACAGCTGAAAGGAATTTCCAATTATACAGAATTGCAAACAATTCTGCTGCAAAACGAAACAAGGTATGTAGTGCTGCAAATGGATATGAATCTAATTTTGTTTTTAGAAGTTTGTGATTCATTTTAATTTGAGTTGATTTCATTATTTGAAGTGTTTTGAGATGGTTTTTGCTGGGTTATGCAATCTGAATGCAATTTTAGAAGTTGATTCCAAGTCTTCACCCTATAGTTTTGAGCTGTACCGTTGTTCCAAATGTAATGGTCAGTTATTTGGTTAACTTTTAGGTTGATATTATTTCTAGCAATCAATGTATGAAAGCCTTACATTTTGTGAACTATAGAAAGCAGTAGTGCAGTTCAATGCAAAGTCACAGTTCATAAGCTTTTTTAGTTCTGGACGTCAAACTAAAAGTTAATTATAATTCAAATTCAGCTTTTTGTAATTGGTTTTTATGAGCTTAAATTTACAATATAGCTCTCTTGAGACATTATAGAAAGTCAAAAGTAGATGGGTGAAGTGAGAATATTGATTTTTCGCAATATAATATTGAGAAAATAATTTGGCTAAGTGGGTTTAATACTGTGGCTCTGTGCTTTAACTTTGAGAAAACGTGCTGAGTCTCTAAACTGGCCATATTTTAGGAAATTATTGTTGCCCTACTTATAATTTGAGTAAAAGGATTGTTGTGATTTATTACTCACTGAAATGTTATTCTTGAAGACTAAATAGTTTATATTTGTAAAAAGAAAAATCAGGGACCAAAAAGTATATTTCTAATATATGCCGGGACTAAATTGTAGGAATGATTTAAAGTGGACAATGGCAATGATTCCTTAAATCTTGCAATGGCGAAACAATAGGATTAGTTTTCCTTAGAGTATATCCAAATCTATCACTTTTTCCGTTCTTTTCTATCATTGTTTATCATTTCATAATCTAGCATGCAAGAATTTATTAATGTTTTTGATAAATTTTCATTTCAACTTTTTCTTTAATTCTTTCTCCCTCTCATTGTCTTGCATTTCTTGAATGGCAGTATTTCTTGCGATTTGCTACTGATGGAATCAATAACCAAATAGAGGAGGTAGAGTATTATACATGCATGGAAGTTCAACATCCAAAATATCATAATATATATGCAGGTAGAGTATTTGATGATGCTAAATAAGATTAATTAATTATATATATAAACGTGATGTGAGTTGTGAAATGAATGATAAGCAGAATTAATGGTGCTAAAATTCTTAGGTTTGCACTTCATAATTACAGACTTACAGTATTGATTTTGTATGCTTGTGATCCTCAAATAGAGGGTGACTTGATCAAACCCTTTGATTCTGAAAGGCATACCTATTTTCTGATCATACCCTGAAGATGCCTTATGGAGTTTAGGAGCAGTTGACGTTTGGAAGACAAATATAATCTTTTGCTCTCATGTTTTTTGCTAAAAAGAAATTCATTCTTTTGATTGATTATATGCTTTCTTTGTGCATAATGATTTAATTCGTTATGTATACCTTTCCTGGTGCAGATTGAGAGGCCTTTACAGAGACATGGTGGCAGACTTGAACACAATGAAGAGTATTGTGGTTCATGTTATGGTGCAGAAACAGTATGCTGATCATCAAATGTTGATAATGTTGACAAATTTGAAATTACCGTAAGGTCTCTTGGGTATCAGAGTGGGCAGTCAAAAGGTTTGACTTGTAAGAGTTGACATTTGATATAATGTCATGAAATTTACAGTGGGAAGAAAATCAATTTTAGGCCTTAACTGATATATCTTTAAAAAAGAAATAGGACTTAGAAACTTAGTTTATTATTTCGTTGAGACCTGACCATTTATATTGCATTTTCTACCTTTGTCAGTTCATTTTGTACCACAATTGAATCATTATACTTGAGGCCCTAATCTGATTCTTTATGCAAAAGATGCTGATTGAATTGAACAAGTAGATAGACATGTAGCAGAGTTGTAAGAGTGCTGTGATAAATTGAGGCATAACTTTCTGAGTAGCAATACCAATTTTTACAAAAGAAAAAAAACAAAAACACTCGTACGAACGCACTGGTCTCATACTAGTTAGTGATATATGATATGGAGAGTTTGGGGGAGTTGCCATTAGTTTAATTACTGATATATTATTGAAGACTTTGTTGTATTATTACTAAATGCCAACTCTCACAACATGATAATGGCCGAAAAAAATCTCTCACAAAATGAAGGCTGATTTGTGTGACTAATAATTATCCATTAAAATTTTATTTTGATCCTTTATGTTTTATTTTTTTCTCAATTTGGTCCTCCATAATTTTTTTTTACAATTTGATCCCTCGCAAATGTTTCTGTTATCAAAGTTTCCCTTCATCTAATTTTTAACGGAGTCGGTGATGTGGTACTGTTAAATAATGATACAAAGTTAGACTCTTTATCGTCATTTAACTTGATATATCATCATTTAATAGTGTCACATCACCAACTCAGCCAAAAATTGAATGGAGGGATTAACTTTGATAACGGAAAAATTTGTGTGGGACCAACTTAATAAAGAAAATTTAAGAAGGACTAAATTGAAAAGAAAAGTAATATATAAACCAAAATAGAGTTTTAGTCAATAATTATCCTTAGAAAATTATGCCCTCAAAGCATATGCTGAGGATATATACCAATGCTATTAATCGGGGCAAAGGAATCAACTGGAATTTTTATGAATCCTATGTTTTCATTTCAAGTGTTTGCTTGTGGTCAAGCATTGATTTTTTTTTTTTTTATATACTTTTACATTTTATTTTTAAATTCATTTTTGGAGAAAAAATAAATTATTGAAATAGGAGAATCACTCGAAGAAAAACTTTCATTCACAACAAACTTTTGGAAAATAGGAGGTAGTGAGAAAAGGCAAAACACATAAGCAAGAGAAAGCATCTTTCCATTAATTATTAGTTTATACTTGTTCTTTCTATAATATTTTAGGATTGATAATTGTTTCTCTGTTAATTAGGCCTTATATACTATTTAGTCTTATGAGTCATGAAAAATGAAATTTGTACAAAGTAATTATCACAAACGGCTATGTTATTCTCTTGATAGAAAGAAAAAAAAGTTATCTTTTTAGTCACTAAATCAATCAATTGAATTGATTTATGAAATTTTAAATCAATATAATGAATTGGTCAAAGTCCTATTTTAATCTTTTAAATTTCATTTTGATCCCTTAAATTTTTTTTATTCCATTTTAATATTTTAAAAATCAAATACATTCCACCCGTGCAAAGCACGTGCATTCTACTAGTCATTATAAAAAAAAATAAATTACATAGAAGGTTCTTGTAGTTTGACCTATTTACACAAATAGTCTCTGTGGTTTAAAAAGTGACAAATAAAGGCCTGTGATTTGCTCCGTTAACAAAAATGGTATCATGAGGTATTTGTCATCCAAACCTAACAAAATTAGGACAATGTCCAGCTCACGTGACTCATTTCCACATACTCAATCCCTAAATTCTCCTCCATTATGCAGAAATCGAATTCTATCTCCACATCTTCGCAAACCCTAACCCCCATTCTCGTCACTTTCTTCCATTCTCGAACCCTTGATCCTTAGAATTTAAGGATTGGGTATGTGGAAATAGGTTACGCGAGTTACACATTGTCCTAATTTCGTTAGTTTTGGATAAAAATACCTCCTAGGACCATTTTTGTCAACGGAGCAAATCACAGGCTCTTATTTGTCACTTTTTAAATCACGTGGATCCTTTCTGTAAATGGGCCAAACCACATGGACCTTCTGTGTAATTTATCTTAAAAAATAATGAACATGTCAATATTACACTTATTAGTTTACTGCATTGTTATTGTAATTCATTTTCTGCCTTAATTATGGAAATGAGTTTTTTTTTTATTGCCAATGAAAATTAAGTATGGTTTTATTAAATTTGAGTAGTTATAGAATTTTTATAATCATCACATGATTTATTCAATTATTAATTTATTATGCATAATGTACAACAAATAGTTTATTTAAAAATTATTTAATTATTGAACTAATTAAATATTTTTAAATATGTTGTTAGGTTGGTTTCTTTTTGGTAAATAAGAAAGAAAAGACAAAACAGAAAGAGACTACGGAGCCAATGACTCCATCAAAGAAACTGACTCAGCTTTATCCCTAAGCAAGTCTTGAAAATGACAATTCAAATGTTGAGCTAACTTGGCAAGCAAGGCGGCCACCTTGTTGGCACTTCCACCAACACAATTGAATCTCACATCTCAATCCCTATCTATTAACTGGTAGATGCGTTCAATAAACAAGGATGCAAAAGGATGAGTTCCTTTTAACTATGGGTGAACAAGTTCTGGGTCAACACAGTTTGGCTCGACCCAAAAATCTAAATCAAGTCGAGGAAGTCTTGAATTCTACCTCTTTATATCTGGCTTGGTCTGGGGTGTATTTTTTAAATTTTTTCATTATATATATTTATAGTTTTTTGTTATTAAATATTTTTATTGTATAAAATGTATAACATATGTATGTTTTATAATTTTTATTAATTTTATATTAACAAATTAATAAGATATAAACTTAATTTTAATTAAATTAATATTTTTAATAAATAATTATTTTTATTAATATAAATATAACTAAATTCATGTATAATTAATTCTTTATTAATATATACAAATTAAAAAATATAAAATATATCTAAATGGTCTAAATTAAACTTGTAAAAATTTGAAAAATGATCTGATTGACCTAGCTCAGCTCAACTGTAATGATCCGGCTCAGCTCATGTGCAGCCATAATTTTCACTTTTTAATTGATCATGATTCACCAATGACACCTTTAAAAGATAAAATGGGTCGTTCAGAGAACCCAACAATATTGCAAGTTGGAATAAAAAAATCTATCAAAGGAAAAGAAAATACACCAACGATGCGAAAATATACCCTATTGAATAATGAATAGATCAATTGATCAACTCTAGGAAGCATGGACACTTCATTTTGAGGGTGTGTCGTCGTGTCAGACACGTGTCAGTGTCCGACACTCGTACGACATCGACACGACACATATTCATAAATATTAGAATATAAATCAATTTTTTATAACTTTAACATGACAGACAAAATAAAATAATAATAGATATGACATATATTATGAATAAAAATTGTAATTTTTAAATTTTTCATTAAAAATTATGAATATTTAATTATTTTTATATATAAATATATGCCGTGTCATGTCGCGTAATTTCAAAAGTTTAGCGTGTCGCTGTGTCCATGTCCGTGTCGTGTCCCGTGTCCCTGTCAGTGTCCATGCTTCCTAAGATGAACTCTATCTGGAAATGCTGGCATATATATGGGTCCGTTTGGTAGGGTGTAAAGTGGGGGTATGTAAAGTAAATGCACGGATTCCAATACTTTCAGGTGTTTGGCATGACAATTTCAGCTATGTAAAGTGGATTACAATGTAAAGGCATTTACATTACATAGGCCATTTTTCTTTACTTCACATTTCTGATGTAATCCAAATTTACCTAGAGAATTATGGTAGAATTCATAATTTGCCCCTCTCACTCCCATCTCATTTTCTTCCACCACCACCCACCACCCACCACCACCACCCACCAATTTTTTTTAGGATTTAGGTTAGAGACCTTTTTGTATATAAAGAAGGACCTTTTTGTAAATAAAAAAGAAATTTTGTGGTGATTGTGGGAAGGGCATTTTTGTCATTTTCTTTTTATATCTATTTTACTTTCCCTCCCTTAACTTTTTATACCAAACACTTTAAATCTTTACCTACTTTACATTTCCTCAACTACTTTCCTTTCCCTCATAATTTTTTCATTGTAAAACACTTTACTTTACATACCTATTTAGGTACCAAACGGAAGTATAGTTGTACTCCAGTTTACAGTTGAGATATATACGATTACGAATAATCACGTGAATATTGTGTATGTGTATCTCTCTTTAATCACTACGTACATATATATCTAAGTTCTAATTAAAGAGTAAATTACAAAAATCACCCCTATAGTTTGGTTTATTTACACGACGGTACTCAATAGTTTAAAACATTGCAAATGCATGGGTGCCTATTATTTGCAACTTTAACACATTGAGACCCTGAAATTATCAAAAAATGACTAGTGAAATCCTCATTTCAATCCCTAATTAAGGACCGAAACGAAACATAGTAGCCTTGTCATCTTCAGTTGATTTTTTTTGCAGCAAAGCTCCAATGTGTTAATGTTGGAGTTGCTACCTGAAAACAAGAGAAACACTAAAACAAGATAAAATTGTTAGTAAAACAAAATGCGTGGTCCTGGACTGAGGCACGGATATCTCGCCTTCTTTAAGGTAATTTCACGCCTCCCACGGGTTGATTTAGTCATATCACCCGGTGCATTGGGTACACTGACGTGTTACCTCCAGGATAAAACAACCCAGTACTCGCCTGTTTGAACTACCACCTCTGCACAAAGGTGATAGATAGGACTCTCACCCCCACACCTTTTCTCTATCCAAATATATAAAATATATATACGTGTCTTAGAGTTTTTACAACTAGAATACCACCCACTCATATTACCTCACCGCTTATAATATCTCTCTCTCATATATACATTTTTCCACGCCACCTTTCCAACATCACACACACATACATATATATCTTCCATCTATTATACACACGTTCCAAGTTCCCAACGTCTATATCCATATGCCTTCATTATTCTCTTAAATTGCCTTAAACAAGCCTTTTAATGAAATCCAACGGCTCCATACACATAAAACTCATGAGATTCCAACCTTCATTTATTATAATAAAATAATAATATTTCATTAATTTATAATAATATCCAACAATCCCCCACTTATTATTATAAAATACTATATAAAGTTTTATATTTAACTTATTTTTATATACTTGGATGGAGATAGATTATTATCCGTAATATAGATAGCTAGTATTGCCTTGAATCTATACTTAGCAAAAAATACATATATTGATCCAGAGCCAATAGTGGTATTCGCCTTGAACTATGACTGCTTAGGGGAGACAAGATACATATATTGCACATAATAATCCAGGTGCAATTTATGAGCCCTAGCCCGCACGTTACGCGGCCATGTGCGTATCCTGTTCATGAATGTGTTCAGAGAATACGCCCTGAATATTCTCCTAGGAGCGGCCCCACTCCCACATTCCATAGGTGAATTCTGTCAAGAGTGCTCCTGCAATTGTGACACTCCACTCTTATAGAGCTACAGATTTCATTAAGAGTTTCTAAAACTCAACCTCATATATTCATTGCAGGAAAATGCAC
>QANZ01041876.1:0-109402 GCA_003254925.1 Chamaecrista fasciculata
TCTATAAAATGATTGGCCCTAGGGCACAATCTCCAACATAATCCACACGAACAGTTTGGAGATGCCTAGGTGCTAGCCTCCTTCACTTCTCAAGTGAATCCGGAACCTTTATCTACGGGTGTTCTTTTGAATTCAAGAACTCTTCTTGAATGTCCAAGAACTTGATGGCGCCTTGATCAAGAACACTTCTTGATCCAACACAATATTAACTCTTAATATTGCGCCACTTTCTCTCTCTAGGAAAGCTAGGGTGCGATTTTTATTTCTCTCTCCTCACCAAGAGAAAATCGAATTTTATCTCTAAGGAAAAACTAGGCTAGTCGATTTTTCTATGTGCATGAGGCTCTCACCTTTTGTGATTTCACTCTCAAGAATCCAATTCTCAAGATTTGTGAATTCTCTCTCTAACCTAGATGGAAGATCGAAATTCTCTCTCTAGATCAAAAGCTTATCAAAGAATCCAATTCTTCTCTAAGTCCCTAGTGAAAGTCGACTTAGGCTTGTATTTATAGGGTTTGGGGATTTTGATAATTATAATTTTAGGAAGGCCTAAAATTATATAATTATCAAACCATAATATTATGATATCTTAATATCACAATTTTAGGACTTGATTTCCAATTTAAAATATTACCTTAATATTAAAATTGGAATCAAAATGCAATCTTGGAGAATCAATTTGGAAGATCAAATCTTCCCAAATCTCTCTCTCCCTCCATGCGCCTATCTCCCCAATTTTGGTGGAATTTAATAAATCAAAATAACTAACTAACTCTTAGATAGTTATAACTAATTTGTTATTTTCCAACAATATTGAATTAAAGAATTCCCAGAATATCTTTAAGTCAATCTCACCAAGTCTCAAACTCTAGATAATTGAATTAAAATATTACATTAATATTTAAATCCAATTGGACCTAAAATTTCGACTTGCCCTATAAGTCATGAATTAAAATATTACTTTAATATATTTAATTCATCCATTTGAAATCTAGATCAAATCTCATTTGAATTTCAAATTTCAAGCCATGACTTTAATTAATAAAACATTTTTATTAATTAAATTCCTTGTATATATGAGGCGCCAACCTCATCCTATTTAGTCCTAATATTAGTGAATTTAATAAATCAATAATTTCCTAACTCTTAGGAATATTATCTAATTTATAATTCCCCTAATATTATAAATAGGAATATAATTGTAAATAGCCTAATCCAATTATCTATTTAACAATTATCATATATATATATATATATATATTTGTCTCACAAATCTAAATATAATATATCTGTAGATAATTAATTCAAGACAAGACTTTATGTCCCACAATAAGTTATGTCTCAAACGGTGTCACAAATGTGACCCACGAATTAGGGTTAACTCGTGTTCCAGCTTGGCATCTGGTTCCTGCTCGTGTGTGACCCAGCAGGCCCCACGTGAAGTTGGCAGTAAATCATCTCATGACTTACAAGTCGAGAGCGGACTCTAGCAAGCCATCACGACTACCCAAAACACGTGAGTTATCGTTTAACCCCTAAACGACTTAACCTTAGTACCATCTTGTCCAGATCCCTTTTTGTCCTACGATATTTTGGTAAGGATCAGGCATGGGAAAGTCATCCAAAATCCAAACCTCAACTTTCTCGATTTCCTGAGTAAGTCCCAATATCCAGTGTGGCCACACATTCCCTTGGACAGACTCGTCGAGGGGCCCAGTTAAATATCTCCCATCTCTATGAGGGACAAAATTCCATCTTGGTCAACCACATTCCTCAGCACGACAATCAACCAAACCCGTACTCAGCCCTTATGGCTACCCTGTTACGGATAACGTTAGACTAAGCCAAAGCTTGACAACTGTAATGCCGGAATAGTCAAGACCTCAGGTCTAAGGGCATCATGACAGATTGTACAGGAGAGACCAGCTAATGACTGAACCCATGCAGAACTCTCCGGGTCGGTCCAGCAACTTGTAACTCTTACATAATTGCACCATGACTCTCGTCCCAGCATCTAGTGCGTGCATCTCATGCACCGAGGTCATGCTGGTCTTAGTTCAATTCAAGCTCCCACTCGAATGAGCGACCAGGGACTGTTTAGATTAATTATCTCATAATTAATCATGGACTGTTATCATAGTAAACATGCTAATAATATGATAACCATTAATTTATCTCCATAAATTAATTGATATGTTCCCAACATATCTAAAGGATGATTGACCCTAGGGCACAATCTCCATCAATACCACTATCTAAAAGTTTTAAATTCTGCTAGTAGATCCGTTCGGGAATTCTAGGACCTAGGCGCATTTATTTTATTATTTTTATTTTGCTTCCGCTACGATAGGCGCCTAGGATTCCCAACAGATTCATCATCAAAATTGAAGATCTTCATCTTCATCCTCATCCTCACACTCTCTCTCTCTTCCTCTGCCGTTTTCTCCCTCCGTCGTCCTCTTCTTCTAAAATCGAATTCGAAATCGAATCGGAGAAATCACAGCGAATCGGAAACTGAAACGCGCCGCACCGATCTTGTGATTGGGTTGGAGAAGAAGAGGACGTGAAGATGAACTTGAAGATGTGATTTGGGTTGGAGAAGAAGAGGACGTGAAGATGTGATTTTGGGTTGGAAACTGAAATGCGTCGCACCGCATCGAGAGATCTAAAACCCGAATCCAGATCTGTGTTGTCGGGTCTGATGGTTGAAGAAGATGGAGAAGAAGAAGCGAAGCAAATAGGAACTTGGACATTGGGACATTATAATTCTAAAATCGTTGTGTTTTGTGTTGTGAATCTGTGAATATGTGTTGTGAATTTGTGAATCTATGAGAAAGACGAAGGTGATTTGGAGGAAATTAGGATGAAGGTGTTGATGAATCTGGATTTGTGTGTGAGATGTTGATGATGATGTTGATGAATCTGGGTCAATTTGTTGAGGGACAAATACTCATTATCTTCATGGACCATTTTGAAAAGAAAAGAAAACAGTCAGTGCCAATTTGTAATTTGGGCAGGGACTTGATTGAAAGTATATCTTGATAAAAGGGGAGAGGATTTAGGTTTTAGGATTTTAGGGTTTAGGGTTTAGGTTTTAGGGTTTAGGATTTTAGGGTTTAGGGGTTAAGGTTTAGGGTTTTAGGGTTTGGGTTTTAGGATTTTAGGGTTTGGGGTTTAGATTTTAGGGATTAGGATTTTAGGGTTTAGGATTTTAGGGTTTTAGGATTTAGGGTTTTAGGGTTTAGAGTTTGGGGTTTAGGGTTTAGGGTTTAGGATTTTAGGGTTTAGGATTTAGGATTTAGGGTTTTAGGGTTTGGAGTTTGGGGTTTAGGGTTTAGGATTTTAGGGTTTTAGGATTTAGGGTTTAGGGTTTTAGGGTTTAGAGTTTGGGGTTTAGGTTTTAGGATTTGTAATACTTTTAAGGACTAAATTGTAATGTTTCGAAGAGTTTTGGGACACTTTACAATTTTATTTTGAGGATTTGGGACTAAAATGAATGAAGATGATGAAAAGAGAGGGAATTGAATATAATGGGATAAAAATTGAACTCAGGGACCAATTTGAAGAAGAGATGAAATGTTTTTTTTTAAATATTAATGCTTATGTGGCAAGGAAATATACAGTTGGTTTTTTTTTTTCAGTTTTCCAACTGCTTCGCGACACTTAACGTGCCACGTCAGCAGTTAACGGCCACGTCAGCGTCTTGGTTAACGGTGATTTCACGGAAGGACCAATTTGACTAACGTTAGTAAAATTCGGGGACCTATTTGTCAATTTCCTTAATTCAGTGACCAATCTGTCAGCGAGCCAATAATTCAGGGACCAATTTGGGAGTTTACTCCTCATTAAACTTAGCTAATTAAATTTGGGTAAATTGCAATTTGGTACCCTGTGGTTAGGGGCGGTTCCCCTTTGGTACCCTGAAAGAAAAATTTTTGCATTGTGGTACCCCGTGGTTTGCTCCGTTAGCGGTTTGGTCCCCTGATGTTTTTTCCTGTTAGGAATTAACGGCAAATGTACGTTAAAATGTCAAAAATCTCCCAACAAGTCTTCTCTTATGCGTTTAAGTCCTTTCCCTTTACTAAAAGGGATCAAAACATAAAGAATTAATTATAAAAGGGTTTTTAGAATTCTAATATTATAGAATTTTCTCCTTTTCATAAGATTTCTTCTGAATAGGTCCTGATTTAATTACACTTTAATCCCAAAAGTTTATGATCTTTATCAAAATAGTCCTTAGAACCTCAAAAGACAAATGAACATTTATGATTTATCAAAAAATCCCTATATTCAACTACAATTTTCATTCAAGTCCACTACAAACAAATCAAAACCCCCGAATTTTTCCAAAATCAAGCCCTACAAATCAAAAACCCTCCCAACAACAAAATTAACATCATTAAAATTCAAAACTATGGTCCTTGAATCATTATTTTCAAACATTTCAATTTAGTCCTTAAAAATATTTTAAACCCAAAACCTCAAACCCTAAACCCTAAAAAAAGTATGAGTTGAACAATTAGGTCCTTGACTCATTATTTTCAATTCCCCCTCTTTTTCATCATCTTCATTCATTTTAGTCCCAAATCCTCAAAATAAAATTGTAAAGTGTCCACAAATTCTTTCAAACATCCCAATTTAGTCCATAAAAATATTAAAAACCCTAAACCCCTAACCCTAAAACCTAAAACCTAAATCCCTAAATCCCTAAAACTTAAATTTTTTAAATCTTCATCTTCATCTCCTCAATTTAACATAAATCTTTAATTTTATTTTATTTTAATCTTCATCTTCCCAATTTACATCTTCTTTTATTTTCTTTTTATTTTTTTAAAATCCTTAAACCCCCCTAAAGCTTAATATTTTTTTTTTATTTTAATCTCCTTGATATCACGCATCAAATTATCACCAACCATATCCCTAAAAATCTTCAACCACTCAAGAACGAAGCCCTTCCTGCAAAACCCATCAATCAAAATCCTATAAATCCTCTCATCGAGCGAACACGGGGAATCCTTTATGATTGTTGAAATACGAAGTGATGAGCATGAGGGAGATGGGCGATATGTAAGGGTGGGAGATTGGGGCGAATTTGAGGCGCGAGAGAAGGGACATTGGATGGGTGGTGTCGGAATCGGAGGCGAGAGAATCGATGAGACAAAGACGAAGATGGATTTGAGGGATGGGTTGGCGAGGAGCGCCGTCGCGGTGAGGTTTACAGCGGTGGCGAGTTGGTTGGAGTCGCTGAGGCGAGGAATGAGGAATCGCTATGTTCTACTTTGTTTTGTGATTTGTTCTTCTTGGTCCCGAAAGATTGTTCTAGAATCCAAATCTGGATTTGTCTTCGGCCGGAGATTGATGGTTGAAGATGAAGATGATGATTAAAAAAAATTAAGGGTTTAGGGATTAAAAAATTAGGCGAGGAATGACCTTAGTTTTGAATTTTGATTCCTTAGCGTCCGAAGAAATTGGTTGGTGATGATGTTGATTTTGTTGTCGAGAGGCTTTTTGATTCGTGGGGCTTGATTTTAGAAAAATTTGGGGGTTTTGATTTGTTTGTAGTGTACTTAAATGAAAATTTATTCTGAATATAGGGATTTTTTGATAAATCATAGATGTTCATTTGTCTTTTGAGGTTCTAAGGACTATTTTGATAAAGATCATAAACTTTTGGGATTAAAGTGTAATTAAATCATGACCTATTCAAAAGAAATTTTATGAAAAGGAGAAAAATCTATAATATTAGAATTCTAAAGACTCTTTTATAATTAATTCTTTATGTTTTGATCCCTTTTAGTAAAGGGAAAGGACTTAAAAACATAAGAAAAGACTTTTTGGTAGATTTTTGACATTTTAACATACATTTGCCGTTAAATCCTAACAGAAAAAAACCTCAGGGGACCAAATCGCTAACGGAGCAAACCACGGGATACCACAATGCAAAAATTTTTCTTTCAGGGTACCAAAGGGGAACCGCCCCCAACTACAAACTACAAGGTACCAAATTGCAATTTACCCTTTTATATATAAGGTGTTGAGAAGCCAACAATAAGACTAACGGAAGCTGCATTTCAGCTGGCTGAAATGTACTCTTGCAATAGTCCTGTTAATCTTGTTAGGAATACAAAATCAAGATAATTAAACAGGAAAAATATCACACATTGTTTTAACGGGAAGCAATAGATGTAATTTCACAGTATCCTTTACCTCATTAGAATGTTGATTGCAGCATGATCTGATCTTTATGACCTCCAGCGGGGATCTTCAAAATCTAGCTATCTTGGAGAAGCTTGAATTGATTTTGCTGCAGAAACTAAACCATCGACAGTTTCTTCAAACCTAAAGTTCGCCAATCCAGGCGTAATTTTGCACTTTAGTACTCTACTACCCTCTGTCTCGCTCTTTTTCTCCTACCTCACAACATTCACACTCTCATGATTCATTCTATATTCTATCTTCGTGCCTTTAAGAATCTGAGCTTCATAAGAGCCTTGTTTATCTAGTCATACGTAATAGTACGAAAAACCAATGTTGAGTCAGGTAAAAATGTACAATTCATGTTAAGAATTAAGAGTTTTATTAGTACTTCATAGTTTTTGATATAGTTATTTTATTCTAAATATTTATTTCTTTTGTTTTCAGGCCATCCCATGCTCTCTGTTATGGCCATGACTTTAGGTTATGTATTTGTCAGGGTTAGGTAGTAATTGAGTAAGGTGAAGTTTACTAACTTTGTGCTGCAACCATTTAAGTATGAAGACTAATAATGAAGTAATCTAATCTTGTTCTGCGTCCACATCAGTTTTTACTTTCTTCTTCTGAGCTCCAATTTTTCCAATATTCAAACTCTAATAAATTCCCCAATAATTCAGAATGAGGAAGGATATACTGAAAAAATGTGAAAATGAAACATATGAGCCAGTAATTTAATTTCAATTTTTCTTCTGTGAATTTTCTCTCCCATGTTCCATTTAAAAATTTTTTATATCCTAATCCAAGTCAGGTCACTCTCTTAACTCGGGAGTTGACCTATTTATCATTATTTTCCAAAATTTTTATAGTTTTACAATTTGAATTTTTCTGATTTATAAAATTTATATTTTCAGTTTTATATTAATATAATAATCATAGCTAGATTACTCACTTAAACTTAACATGATAAAATTATATGTGTAGTATATATAAATAATATGTGTTTTCAAATAAATATATTTTGATTATCTCATTATGCATATTTTCTATGCAATTTTTCGTCCCCAAACTTTACACTTACCGTTAGTTTGGTCCCCAATCTTATTTTATTGTAAATTTCGTCCCCAATGTTTCACATTTTAGTCAATTTTATCCTTTGCTCTTATTTTAGCCAAATATTAACGATAAAATCTACGTAACTAATGATATATAATGTAAAATTGATAGAAAAAGAAACTCAAATTTTAATTCAGATTGAAAAACATGATGCAGTCTGTCGTTAATTTATTGAAAAAAGTTAGTCAAAGGATAAAATTGACTAAAATGTAAAACATTGGGGACGAAATTGAAATTGGTGTAAAATTTGGGGATAAAATTTGTACTTTTCCAAAAATTAATTAAGAGCAACCTGATCTGACTCATTGTAGTGAGTGAAATAACCAGTTCAAGTACGAGTAAAATAAGTTTAACCTGAATAAGCAGCATGTCATAAAGTGGGCCAACCCAAGTGGAAGGACAAGTCATGAAAAAGTAAAGACTTATTTTATAAAATTGTGGTCGCATATTCAAATCTCTTATAGGATGAGCAACAGAAAGACTAAACCTGGTTATACCGAAGAAAATGCCAAAGGAGGTCAAACACGGACCGGTAGGTGGGTTCAGCATCAGATATTCAGATGGAAGTTTAGGTGAATGAAGCAAGCAAACAGCCTGAAAGATAATCTTCCAAGAGCCTCCAGATAAAGCCACTGAAAAGTTCAAAAGTGGACTACAGTCAGTGTCACTTCGGAGGATAATAACAAAACAAAGCAGACAGGACCAGAATTTGTCAAGACAAATAATCAGCCTCAGCAGACATGTGCTCAAATAACCTTATATTCTGAGATTGAATGAGCTAGGCTTTAGTTATATAATGAATAAAAGTACAGCTTCTTTATGAAAAGAACGTTGAGTAACAATCTCTTCAATTGCAACTGGAGGAGGAAAACTCCAAATTTGATCTAATTTTAGCAGAGACCCATGGAGCTATGCTGTGACAAAAGAATAAAAGAAAATTGGATCTACCTACCTTTAAAGATCCCAAAACATTACTAGATCATGATGAAACCACACAAGATAACAAGATTATGTAGCTTTTACCAAAAAATAAATTAGATTACATGTCAAAATATTAATGAAAGTAATATTGCTTGAGTATAAAAATGAACTCTAAAAAGAAAGGACATAAAAAACTAATAATAGCAATTTTGAAGCTACCTCTCCATCCAATCCATCCAATCAAATAAAACATCAAAAGTTTCTAAAAGGAAAGTTTTCAAAAATTATGATGACTTTTTCTCTCTTGTCCGTTTGTAAACTAAAATTTAACCAAATGCACACTATGAATCAACAAACAAAAGCTCACAAAAACTACCCTATGATCTCAAAATATAATTAACAAGGGAAGTGAAAGCTAATGCGATAGGGTAGAATGTCAAATGGAGAGGGAATTTACAACTATTTAACCAGCAAACAAGACTTTTTTAATGCTTTCACTAGTGCTGATTTCCTTATGTCAATGTCCTGAAAGATTAAATATCAATCCATTACAAAGAACCCATCTACAAATCTAGAACAGTAGTCAGAAAAATCACCAATTGGTTTCCTCACAGCAGCCTTCCCTGTCGTCTTCTGTCCTCTGAAACTTGCCTCCTCTGAAATATTGTTCGAAGAATTAGCCTAGTAAATGATATAAGAGGTCTAAAATCTAGAACAGTAGTTACAGTACCATCTATGTGGATATCGATGTTCAGATCTCGAGACAACAAACCACGAGTATGGGATTCCATATTCACTTGTTGAACAATTCTTGGGTCGATATCCTGTGCTAAAGAACCAGAAACGTCATACACAAAAATAAGATGTGAAATGGTTTCCAGAGTCAATAAAAGGAAATTCACCACAGAAATTCCCTAAATGCTAGCAGCATAGCATAGTTGAGCAAAAACAATTGCACAAGTAGTTGTAAACAAAAATTATGATGCCTTTTTCTCTCTTGTTCGTTTGTAAACTAAAATTCAACCAAATGCACACTATGAATCAACAAACACAAAAGTATTGATCTAACTTCAGTATCATTAAAAGCTCACAAAAACTTCCCTATGATCACAAAATATAATTATCTAGAGAAGTGAAAGCTAATGCTATAGGGTGGGATGTCAAATGGAGAGGGAATTTACAACTAATTAACCAGCAAACAAGACTTTTTTATGCTTTCACTAATGCATGGTAATGTCCAGAAAGATTAAATATTAATCCATTACAAAGAAAACCCATCTACAATCAACTTGTGACCATGGTGTCAAAACAGGAGCCGGATCCCCTCAATTGACTTTCCCGCTTATTTCTCTAAAGTAGCCTAAAGTATGTAATTTGTGCCGTTGGATTATCCTTGAGTTAGCAAGATTTTGACACATCATCCAGCCCCAATAAGTGAAACGTGCGTTTCACTTATAGGAAAGAGTTTCACTTGCTGAAACAAAACGCACGTCGTATTGCATCCATTTGACTCTTGGGTTTCTTCTAGTCTTATTCCCGCCACACTTCATCTCCTTCTTGTTCACGCCACACTTCTTCTTCTTCTTGTTCAACTCTTATGTTTCATTGTCTCTTCTTCTTCTTCTTCTTCTTCTTCTTGTTTAACTCTTCAGTTCCATTGTTGTGCTGCGCCGTTGCCGTCTTGTTACCGTATTGTTGTGCCGTCTTGTTGGGTTGTCGTGTTCCGTCTTGCCGTCTCCTTCTTCTTCTTATTCACTTGCAATTTCTGAATGTAAGTTTATTATTCACTTGCAATTTCTAAATGTATGTATGTGGCCCTCTTTTGTATATATATGTTGCTATCTTCATCCCACTTTGTTATTTTAGTCTTGTTTCAGGTTCAATTTTTAGTCTTGTTCTAGGTTTTATATAGTCACTTATATATATATATATATATGCGTGCGTTTTTTTTTATAGAGGGGATCCAAAACTGATAACGTTTTTACATACTCACGGAGATGGAACCAGATGATGGCAATGTTTAGCATATATATATGCGTGTGTATGTTGCTGTATATATAAATTATATCTAATAGGCTAAACTAATATTTTGGTCCCTATAGTTTTATTAGTTTGCAACTCAGTCCTTAAGGGTTCATGTGGTATTTCAATACATTTAAGAGGCAAAAAAAAATCAGATAATAAGAAGGAACATTTAAGGGAGCTGCTGATATGAATTTTTTTTTTGGACCATTTTATATTGAATACTTATATTTTTAAGTTATTGGTGTACTTTATTTTGAATATTTTGTTGTTGTATTTGTAGGGAAGAAGTGTCATCTTCTCAAAATGCTAATATTGATGTGGAATGGAAGCCTAAATTAGGCATGGAATTTGATAGTATTGAGGAAGCTTGGAACTTTTGGAATAATTATGGAGGTAAAATGGGGTTTGGAGTTAGAAGAGCATATAGGAATAAGAGCCAAAAGGATGGCTCAATAACAACATGTAGATTCGTGTGTTCTAAAGAAGGGCTTAGGAGAGAAGATAAAAGAGATCATCTAGTTGCTAAACATCGACCGGAGACAAGAACAAATTGCAAAGCCAAATTTGGAGTTAAAAATGTTAATGGCAAGTTTAGGGTGTATGTTTTAGAGGAAGAACACAATCATGAGCTTCATCTTCCTCAAACAAGTCATATGTTAGCATCTCAACGTCGGTTATCGAAAGTTCAACAACAAGAGATTGACCTAGCACATGACGCAGGCCTTCAACAAAGGGCAGCATTTGATCTAATGAGTAGAGAGGCAGGAGGAAGAGGCAACATTGGCTTTACTCGATTGGATCAAAAGAATTACCTCCGCACGAAAAGGCAAAAAAGCATGATTCATGGGGAAGTAGGTTTCTTGATGGAGTATTTTCAAGAGCAGTCATTCAAAAATCCATCATTCTTTCACTCTTATCAAATGGATTCAGAGCAGCAAATAACTAACATCTTTTGGGCAGATGCACGCATGCTGCTTGATTATGGATATTTTGGTGAAGTTGTCTCGTTCGATACCACCTATTGCACAAACAGTGCACATCGGCCACTAGCATTATTCGGGGGATTCAACCATCACAGGGAAACAATAATTTTTGGGGCTGCATTGTTATTTGACGAGACAACAGCTTCATTTGAGTGGTTGTTTGAAACATTCTTGACGGCACATAATTTTAAAAAGCCTCAAACAATATTCACAGATCAAGATCAAGCTATGGCCAAAGCATTATCTGAAGTTATGCCTGAGACTAAACATGGATTGTGTACTTGGCATTTGAAACAGAACGGCATCAAGCATTTGGCAGGGAAGATGAAGGGGAGATCTCACTTCTTAAAAGACTTCACATGGTATATGTATCACTGTGTGGAGGAATCCCAATTTGAGGAAGGTTGGAGAATGATGCTTACAGAGTATAATTTTGAAGACAACAAATGGCTTAAATCTGTCTACGATTTGAAAGAGAAATGGGCAGCTTGTTATATGAAGAGAAGTTTGACACTTGGCATGCAAAGTACACAAGTTAGTGAGAGCATAAATTCAGAGTTCAAGACTTTCTTAACTTCATCGAATGCCTCCTTTATGGAGTTCTTTCAACACTTTGAACACTTTTTAGACCATAAGCGATATAAAGAATTAAACAGTGAATTTAAAGTTCGGGAATTGCTTCCAACATTAACAAGTCCCCGGCATCCTCTTCTAAAGCAATTGGCGAAGGCATACACCAAAAATGTTTTTGATAAGTTTCAACCTGAATGGATATCGAAGGACGCTTGTTACATAAAGAAAAGGAATGAAGAATATTATGAATATATCATAGGCATGGTTGATGAAGAAGGAGAATGGAGAGTTATGTTTCTAAATCATCCTGAAGAGATGTCAATCTCTTGTAGTTGTCGAAAGTTTGAATCTTGGGGCTTCTTCTGTTCCCATGCTTTAAAAGTGCTTGATTCCAATGATGTGAAGCACATTCCCAGTCATTACATTTTAAAAAGATGGACAAGAGAAGCAAGATGTGGTATTATATATGATGTTGAGGGAAAGGAGGTTGATGAAGACCCGAATTTAACTTTGACGCAACGATATAGAGAACTTTGTTCGTTACTTGTAAAATTGGCATCCGAAGCATCTCCATCTGCAGAGGATTTCAAATTGGTGAAGAAAATTGCAATGGATGCGATGAAGCAAATTATGGAGCGTCGTAAGATGTCAATAAGTCAAAACATGTCACAAGAAATGGGTGATGATATTGGTGATGACATACCTCCTACAAGTCAAAACATGTCACAAGTTATGGGTGATGATATTGGTGATGACATACCTCCTACAAGTCAAAGCATATCACAACCATTGGGGATCAAAAAGAGAGATGGACGTAAGAGGAAGAGGCGCTACATGTCTTGGAGGGACGTGCCCAAGACGAAGAAGACAACCGAATGTATGTAAATCTATTATAACAATTAATCGATGTCTTGGTTTATAATAAATTCGGTTTCATTTAGTGACTCGTGTTTGTTTTTCTTGTATAGGAACTCATGGACTATCAAACCCCATCACTTGAAGCTATCAATAATCAAGTTACTTTGTGAAGATCAAGCTATCAATGATCAAGTTACTATTTTAGTCATTAGAGGGACTAAATTGTAACAACTCAACATTTTTTGGGACTAAATCAACGATTTTAAGTTCTCTCTTTCTTGCTGGTAGCCAAATCTTTTAGTGATTAAGTTCTTTTGTCTTTGAGATGCAGATTTTATTTTTTTAAATATGCCTTCTCTTCCGGTGCTTTCAATGCATTTATAAAAGTCAATATGTTTTTGTCATTTGATGTGTGAGGATCTTGGTATTTGCAGTTGCCTCACAGTGCAGCAGTGTCCTTAATGTTTTTTGTGACCTGAACTGACCTCCTTATTTGTATATAATTACATCATCAGTTCTTGAGGCCTTTTCTTGAAACTAGCAACAATAAGAGAGAAACTTCAGCATAATATAAACACCATAGCTTTCTTCTCTTTGCATCAACATGAAACTCGATGCATTCTATAGACATAATGGAGTTAATTTGACAGAGAAAATAGGTACTCATACTGATGACTAATAAATAGGGAGAAGAATTACAAAAGGCTCTTTTAGTGCCATATATATAGGGAGAAGAATTACAAAAGGCTCTTTTAGTGCCATACAATGATGGTCTTTAATATTTTTTTACAAGGAATGATAAATTCTACAAGCTATTTACAATGATGGTCTATAATATTTGATTACAAGGAATTAGATGAGGCAAGAATTCTCTCGAGTGCCAAAACAGACAAGTCCTTTGTTCCAACTGCTAATATGCTTTTCTCAAAGCCATTCAAACTGCAGGTTTGGAACTGCAAAGAGATGATACCAATACTATTTCACTTGTGATATGCTTCTGCCACTTTAGATGGCTTGTTCCAGCTACTTTAGAATGAGTTATGTAAGTAAATGATTTTTTGCACTGTTTACAGTAAGCTCTGGTACATCCAGCTGCAACAGTTTCAACAGTTAAGTGTTCCCACACCATATACTTCTTTCTCCTACGCTTGTTTGGTTGTTCACTGTCATTGACAGGCCTACCAGAGCGCTAATCTCCATGACATAGCAGAAGTAGGCACTATGACAGTGTCTCTCAGAAGATTTACCTGCAAAAAAATAGGCTGTATACATTTTTTGTGAGTTTTCTACATAGGCTCTATATATATACCTGCAAAAAAATAGGCTGTTTACATTTTTTGTGAGTTTTCAGTAAGAGCTGTTTTCAAAACAATCAGTGGATTCAAACATTCTTAATTTGCCCAGTTACCCCCACCCCCTGTTTTGCTCTTTTTGCATGTTTCTCTTGAAGCCAGCACTTGTTCTACTAGATTTCCCAGGCTTCATAAGCTAACATATAAACTTCAGACCTACATATATTAGGGGAGCTAATGTGAATGACTAATTTTAAAAATTTAAAATTTTTTACAACTATTATGTGTAATTAGTTGCATGTCTACCATTCAATATTTATATATAACTTTGGCTAAAGATCAAACTTCACATAACCAATGTATAAGTAATAGAACTTCATTAAGAATGAGGAAGTCATATCAAGGCAACGAAAAAAAAAAATGAAGATAACAATTTCAAGTTCATTGAGGACTTTTTACAAACATCTTAAGGGCATTTAAATAAACAAAGCAAATGGCACAACCTTAGCTACCAAAACAACCCAAAATAAAGAAAACAACAACTATACAATTCAAAAGACACATTTAAGCAATCTTATACAAAATTCCAGCATCACGAAATTAAATTTAGACCATTCCAATCAAAAATGGAAGAGGAAGATGCAACAAAGACATTACCTCATTTCCTCTTGATGTTGCTTTGGTCTATCAATAAAATCTTCTCCCTCTTGCTTCGGTTTCTCCTTGAGCATAACTATAGAAAAACAAGACAGCAACACAAGACGCAAGACAGCTTCGGTTTCTCAATTAAAAAATGACAACGGCAAGTGATAGAAAAGCAGCACAACACAAGACGGAAGATGGCAACGGCAAGACGGAAACGGCAAGACGACAACGACAGCAGCACAACAATGGAAGAGAAGAGTGAAGAAGAAAGAGTTAGAGAGAGAAAAATTTTATGGGACCCACACTTCACCAAACTTCTCTCTCCAACTCTTCCATTCTCTCTCTACACTTTATGAAAATGCACCAAAGTTGAAATGCAGAGGATCCAGGTCCAGTATAATGATCTGAATGTTGGGGATGTGAGAGATTTTATGCCAATCTTGTCCTTTTTTCCTTTGGCAACGCTGCTTGAGCAATGGGCAGTCACCCCAAATTAATAAATGAGAAAGGGATTTTGGAAAACCGTCAACCTCTGGAATGTTTTCCAAACTCAGAATTGGACAGCTCACAATGTTTAAGGATTGAAGAGAGTGGAGGTGGAGAAGACCCTTGTAGTTTATTTCTTTTAATTTCCAACAGCAACTGAATTTCAGAGACTTGACATTAGGAGGCAGCAATCCTTCCTCTGGGAACGACTCCACTTCAGGATCACCAATTGTAATATCTTCAAGGGAAAGGTGGTGGTGCAGATCCCAATCCATGCGGGAAGCCATCATTTTGGGGCAATGAGAGATTTGAAGAGAGCGTAGGGATGAATGCAAACGATGAAGTTGGTGAGGAAGCGATTCCATCTCTGCACTCTCATCTCTCAACCTCCTTCTTGACGCCTTTCGAACTGAACTCTCCAGATTATCGCAGTCCTGTAAATGTAACGATTTCAGAGACGGAAGATGCTGAGGCAGGGAATTTCTCAACTTGGGACAACCCTTTATATAAAGCTCTTCAAGACATGGGAAACTATTCTCCCCTTCTTCATCACCACCTATATTATTATTCCATTCTTCCCATTCGAGCATATGCTCAAATCTTAAATATGAAAGGGATCTGAAGAATGGACCACATGATGATGATCCATTCCCATAAAACTCTTCTCCGATCTCCTTTACTCCAGTAAGTCCAGAAATCACAAGTTTCTTGAGCAAAGGAAGCTGCCCCAGTGGTGGCAAACTAGTACAATTTCTGCAATCTGACAACTCTAAAGACACCACATTGGGCAAATGAAGACAATCGAACCATTTTGGGAATTTTGTACCCACATAACCTTCAACTATCACCTCTTTAACGTCACAATTAGGCTCAAGAGCCTCCAATATGCGCTTTTGCTGTTCCTGCTCACCCTCCAATATGCGCTCTTGCTGTTCCTGCTCACCCTCTTCATGACTTTCCAGCCAAGTCCATCTCAACTCTAATTTATCCAAATGCTTATCTATCATTCGCGCCTCTGTTGCTGTTGAAGGATCCATCACATTTTCCAACTTTGATATGACTAGTGTTCCCCTTAAACGATTTAAGGCCCCTAATTCCTTCAAATCATATCCTTTCTTCTTTCCCACTACAAATTTACACATTGTTTCAAGTTTATTTAATTTTCCCATATCTTTGGGCATCTTCTCTATGCCACTATCTTCCAAGTCAAGATGACACAAGTTCACGAGTTTTGCAAAATCGGATGGAAACTCAGTCAACTCCCTACAACCTTTCAATTTTAATGTTTGCAAATTTATCATCGAACATATTGACCTTGGCAACCCTTCAATTGTACTATCAGAAAGGTCTAGATAACGTAAATGCTTTAAATTGCCAATCTTATTAGTCAATTTTCTTGCACAACGATATCTAGACAAGGATAATACCCGCAAATATTTGAGGTGACTAAGTCTTGACACCAAACCAACCAATATATCTTCGTCGCCGTGCCAAGACTCTCCCAATGAAACAAAGCTACGAAGGTTGAGGAGGCACTTTGAAATATCTTCGAACTCTTTAACTTTGTCAACTTCGCTACCCAAAAAAGAAAAGTAACGGGCCTTTGGTGAAACATCTTTTTCTCGACCACCTTCAAACCCCAAATAGAACTCTCCAATCACAGATTTTGCTAAATCATTCACAAGGTCATGCATCACAAAGCACTTTTCATTAACTTTTGATGGCTCAAAGAATGACCTTGACTTTAGATCATCAAAAACCTCGTTTCCAACTTCTGTCATGGTCTTCTTACCTTTCTTATTGGAATCCAGTAAGCCTTCTGCCATCCACCATTGGATTAACTCATCCTTTTCTATCTCGTAATCTTTGGGAAAGATGGAACAATACGCAAAACAAAGTTTAAGATTTGAAGATAGATAATGGTAGCTCAATCTTAAAGATGGGATTATATCGCTATCATCTGTAGATAACTCCCATATGTCACTGTTCAAAACCTCATTCCAATCATGAAGAGATTTCTTATTGTACAATAACCTTGCCAAAGTTTTTATGGCCAGGGGTAATCCTCCACACTTTTTAACAATTTCTCTACCAACTGAAACGAGATCTGGATCTGTATTATTGTGTCGTTGCTCATCGGTAAAAGCATTTCTTTCAAAGAGGCTCCAGCTATCATCATCCTCTAATTGCTTCAAATGATGCACATCTATAGATTGCATGATTTCTGCTACCTTTTCACTTCGAGTGGTTACAATGATTTTACTTCCTGAGGCTCCATACTTGAAAGGAACTTGCAAGGACGCCCATTTTTGACGATTCTGATTCCAGACATCATCAAGAACAAACAAGAACTTCTTCCCGGTCAATCTGTTCTTAAGTTCAAGTTGAAGATCATCATGAGAGCCTTCTGTTGAACCACCAAGTTTCTGAAGAATCCCTTTTGTAATTAGAGAAACATCAAATTCTTCAGAAACAGTCCACCAAACTCTGAGTTCAAACTAGTCCTTCATCCTTTGGTCATCGTATACAAGTCGAGTCAGGGTGGTCTTACCCATTCCCCCCATAGCAGTGATGGCAATCACATTCACAGCCTTACTGCCACTGTGTGACAATAGCTTCTCTATCATGCTCTCTTTATCATCATTTCTACCAAAAATGCTAGCCTCGTCTTCTTCTATTAAAGATGAAGTTGGCACTCTGTTGGCCAGTTGGGTGCTACCAGCAACGCCTTCCTTCAGTCCTAGATTCTCTTTTTGTTCGATGAGATCTTTTAGGTTGTCAAGCACTTGTTGAAGCCTTGACTCAATTGTTTCGTCAAATGGATTAACATGAGTGAAGAAGCACCGTACCTTTCTGGAAGCATTTTGAAATCCAGATGACAGCTTCTGTAGTGAGGCTTCAGTAGCAATCTCATCCAAGTGGTCTGCAGCCTTGAAGACTTCATGTTTGAGATCATCAAGCCAATTCTTCACATTCTGGTTAGAATACTGCCTTTCCTCTGCATCTTCAATAACTTGGTTCACAGAATAAAGGATATTTCTGAGGTTTGTGAGCAACCCCTCTTTGAGTTTTCTGATACGAAAGAGCTTAAAGAGCTCAGAATTAGGTTCCAGCTGCTTAAAAACCACCCCAAGGAAAGCAGAGAGAAGTGCTCCACCCACTAACGCACCAGCCATGACTCTTTTGGATACAAATGCAAACACAACAAAGGTTTGAGGGAGATCAGAGAGTGAAGGAAGAAGTGGAAGATGTGAGTTCACATAAACATATATTCCATTTCAATATTTCATGCATATCAACATTAATGGCGTTAGGTAAGAGATACAAGACTGGTCCTTATTTCTTTACTGCCATCATGTGTTCATATGTACAATCTGTCTACTACTCAGCCATTTCAATTATCTGCATAAACGTTAATTAGGCTGTATATATGCAAATACAAATATGATTTTTTAAAATGACACTGACGTTTCTGCACAAGTAATTAAGAAACTAGCTAAAAGACTAATTTAAAAGAGTTTAAGGGGGTGTTTAATAGAATATATAGTTTATGAAATGTAGAAATCGTTGAAAATAATTCATGAAAAAAATATTATATCATCAAGAAATAATTATATCATACGAAAGCAATGAAATATATATATATATATATATATATATGCGCGCACGCATACGAAAGCAATATTATATATATGGACAAGAAGAGATGAAAAGTGACAAACCTGATAAATTTTTTCTGCACTTCAATGCGACAAAGAGTTGTAGAATGACAAAAATTAAAAGTGACAAGGGTTTGTAGAGAAAAAATTAATTACGGTAAATTAATTAGGGGTGATAAAGTTATTTTAGATGGGAAAAAATAATTTTATGTCATGGGATTAGACTAATCTCACCCTCTAGGGTGGGATTAAGAAAAAACTATTTTAAGAAATTATGCTATTCCTGGGAATACAATATTCTCGGGATTAATTTTTCAATCCGCGTACCAAACGCGGGATTACTCTAATCCGAAGCTCATAATCCTGGGACTATTTTTTCAATCCGTGTACCAAACGCCTCCTAGGAATATACATTTTGATAGGTAAAAAACTTAAAAATAACTATTAATTTCATTTTTAAACTCTAATAGTAATTGTCAGTTTTATTTTTAATCTTTATTTCAATTAATTTTGTCCCTAATTAATATTTTACGTTTTGGTCAATTTTATTCTTTACTCGGGCAAAAAAAAATATTCTTTACTCATACTTTAGTCAAATATTAATAACAAAATCTACGTGACTAATGAGTAATGATATATAATATAAAATTGATAGAAAAATAAATTTGAATCTTAACTCATATTGATCCAAATATTTAGATTATAGTCAAGAATACAGGGCATATATGATGGATAGAATACAGAGAGTGTTATCTTTTAGATTCGAACAATCTCATCTCCACACGATTACAAATAGTAGAATACTTGTGTTTGAAACATGAAAACTTTTAAAATAAATTATTTTTAATTAATAGAAATCTTATTTTTATAAATATTTTTTATCTATAATTACTAAAAATAAGAAAATAAAATATAAATAATTTTGTACTATTAGATTATTTTAATATATATAAATACAATATTTTTTTCATATATTTTATAAAAGAAAGCATTTTGTACTTTTTAAACAAAAGTTGATGCAAAATTATATTATATATTATATATATTAGAAAATTTCATATCTTAACAAATTAAATTAAGGCAAAATTTTATAAGTTCTTACTTAAAAAAATATTTTACATCATTTCTGGAATGCAAAATCTTATAGAGCTTTATTTAGTATAATAATGTCTAGTAGTTATTAAATAAAATTAAGGTAAAAATACTAATTTCGTCTCCAAACTTTACACCAACTTTCAATTTCGTCCCCAATCTTTTTTTCTGTCAATTTCGTCATAAATCTTTCACATTTTAGTCAATTTTATCCTTCGACTAACTTCTTTCAATCAATTAATGACAGACTGCGTCCTGTTTTTTAATCTGAGTTAGGATTTGAGTTTTTTTAATTAATTTTACATTACATATCATTAGACACATAGATTTTGTCATTAATATGTGGCTAAAGTAAGAACAAAGGATAAAATTGACCAAAATGTGAAAGATTGAGGGCGAAATTGACAGAAAAAAATATTAAAGACAAAATTAATAGTTAATATAAAATTTGAAGACAAAATTAGTGTTTTTGCCTAAAATTAATTATCATTTCTCATATTGTTAAGAGATGAAATTCTACTATTATTTTTACAACGAAATTTTAACTATAAATAAAATAAAAACTATTTTAAAGAAATTTCTTAGAAAATGATTAAATGATTATTATCAGTTTTACATTAACGGTAAATAATAATAATAATAATAATAATAATAATAATAATAATAATAATAATAATAATAATATAGCTAGCTAGGTAGCTAGCTAGGTAGCAGTCAGTGTCAATATTAATGATAGCCAGTTACTTTTTCAACTACTACTCCATCATGTGTTCACATTTACATTACAATACCGTATGCCTCAATTATTGTACTTTTAAAATGAAATGTTTGTCATGCTTTTGTTTGCTTTTTTACTTGTTTTATCTATTTTCTGTACGTACCTGTGGTCACTATTTGAAAAAGAAGCAATTTTATTTAAGATATATCAAGATTATTGTAATAATTTAGTTTCTAAATTAAGATAAATTTATTATTTTTAAATGTATCATTTTATATTTGATCTAAGAATATCAAGATTATTCTAATAATTTAGTTTCTAAATTTAGATTAATTTATTATTTTTAAATTTATATTGAA
Organism: Chamaecrista fasciculata; assembly: GCA_003254925.1. NCBI lineage: Eukaryota > Viridiplantae > Streptophyta > Magnoliopsida > Fabales > Fabaceae > Chamaecrista > Chamaecrista fasciculata. The sequence goes on from QANZ01041876.1 coordinate 20,920, forward strand.
TTTATGTTTTTTATTTTTAAATTTAATTTAAAGATAAAATTATTAATAATTATAATATTTTAAAAAATGAGTTATTATATATTTTGATAATTCAAAAATTAATTCACTAAAAATCCAATAACTAAAAAATAATTTTTTACCACGTAAGAATTACAAGAGATCTGAATTCAATATTAAATAAAGAGAAAGTTAGAGAAAGATATACTAGTCTCAGTAACTAACTCTCTCTTTATGATCTTGGCCAAAAAAAAAAAAACTCTCTCTTTATGATCCAAATCCAATTAGAAGCCATGACTCTTTTGGATACAAATGCAAACACAACAAAGGTTTGAGGGAGATTGAAGGAAGATGTGGAATATGTGAGTTCATATATATATTGATAATAGGCCTAATAAATTGGAGGCTCTAAGGACTCGGACTAGTGGCGGTCAAGGCCCACTTAGGGGAATTACTTGATCAAGGACGCCGAATGATCCTACACCAGCCAAGAACGCCATAATCGGCCCAACAACCTTAAAGGTCAAAGGACTTGGATCGTTGGCGCCCAAAGCCCGATAAGGGGATCACCCCATCGTGGACGCCGAATTATCCTACGTCAGGCAAGAACGCCAACATCTAGGCGTCAACGAAGAAGACGTACAAGAGAACGTCTCCACGTCAATCAGGAGTCAAATAGAAGTTAGGGGGCACACGTCTCTCTCATTATATACGTCTTTGGCACAATCTTAACTGCCAAATCAGTTAAGATTACGATCAGTTAAGGTTTCCCTTAACATCTATGCCAGGTCAGCCGAATTAGTTAAGATCACAATCAGATATGGAGCCAAATCCGGATCCTATCAGATTATCCTCAACCAGTATAAAAAGGAAGTCCTAAACACTGGAAAAAGGTACGCACTATTGCTATTTTACACACATTATTGGTCTCAAGCTTTTACTGACTTAAGCATCGGAGGTGAATCGCAGGGAAACCCCTGTGCGTTCATTAACTTGCAGGCGACTTTTGACCCAGAGTTGCTTCATCGAACCAGGTAATGCCCTCCGGCCAAAACCAGGTTCATCACTGGCGCCCACCGTGGGGCCTTTTCATTCAAAGTCCAGATTCAATTTGTTGTTAAAGTGTTGATCTTAGTTTAAATTTTTTCTTTCGGTACACGAACGATCATGTTGGATCACATACATTTTTTCCTATATTTTTGTTTTATCTAACCTGTGTGTTCATCGAACCAGAGAGAAAGATGACATCTACAGAAATTGGCAAGATGACATCCACTCCAGCTGATCAACACGCTTCAGGAGGCTCAATAGCTCAATCCGCATAGGATTCGACGCTTGCTCCTCCCCCAGGATTTCCTACCATCCAGGAAGCTCCTACGCTGCCCAACCCAGCGACTGCGGGGCAAATCACCATAACAGCAGAAGACAAGATTGCTGCACTCAAGGCTGACATGCGTATAGAGATGGAAGCACTGCGCAAAGACATCTGTGATCTGGTTATGGGCAAGGGAAAGCAAGTTGCTGAAGAAGCAGACCCGGAGCCCATACCTCCAGAAGGAAACCCAAGAAACCAAGAACAACAGGCTCCCATAACAACCCACCACCTGCCCAGGTGGTAGCTCAACAGCAGGCTCCTAGTCAAACCACTCAGCTCACAGCAGCAAACTTGAGTGGGCGCCTACTCTTATCCACCTCAGGGCTACTATTACCCACAGGGGTATTATCCTCAATATTACCCCGGATATGGCGTCTATGGAGGATCCACTGGAATGTACCAGCCTATGAGCGTCCAGGCACCAGCGCCAGAATCGGCGCCTCCAACCAATTCGGCGCTACCGGCAAGAACGCCCCCATTGGCTGAGGGAATCTTTGCCCCTCATGTGCAAGCTGTTGAACTGGACAGGAACTACAAAATGCCCATGAAGCTGACGCCTTATACAGGGGAAAAAGACCTAGAGGATCATTTACTCGGCTTCAAGGCCGCCATGAATATCTCCAACCTAGGAGATCCTCAGAGGTGCAAGCTGTTTCCTATAACTTTGGAAGGACAGCTCTGGATTGGTTCTCCAAACTCCCGGCGGGCTCGGTACATTGTTTTAAGGACCTGGAGGATATGTTTAAGAAACGATTCGCCACCAGCAAAGTGTATAAGCAGCCGATGGCGGTCTTGACCGACATCAGACAGAACAAGGGAGAATCACTGCGGGACTACTTGGCAAAGTTCAACAAGACTTTGCTAAGTATCAAAGAAGTGGACGACAAAATCGCAGTGTACTCATTCCTGGCGGGAATCAGACCAGGCCATGCGCATAAGGAGCTTACGCACAAGGCTCCCAGATCTGTCGGTGAACTCCTCTCAATGGTTGAGGAGTTCATAACAAAAGAAGATTTAGACAAAACCCAACGTGATCGCTTCGCGAGAATTGAACCAGACACCAGAAAGCCATACAATAAGAACTCGGAAAAGGCTGGTGGCGCCCAAGCACCAAAGGGTAGGGATTACTCCCGGCGTCCACGATCCCCACCCAGGGGAAGGCATGCTGTCTACACAGTTCTCGCTGTGTCCCAATCGGAGATCTTCCGAGAAATCTGCAACACAGATCTGCTACCAAGACTCCCAGACCGCCCTAGGAGAGCAGGGCGAAACGTGGATACCAGCAAGTATTGTCGGTATCACAGAACAGAGGGACATACAACGGATGAATGCATCGTCTTGAAGGACGAAATCGAGAACCTGATCAGATTGGGACGCCTCCCATCCAGGTTCAATAAAAAAGATGGAAGTAAGAGGCCCAGAGAGGAGAAAAACACTCGCGAGCAGAAGAAGCCAAGTGGTGGAGGCGCTGATGGCGAGGAAAAGAAACGAGATCGGCGCACACCGCCAAGAGACGACAGACCAACTGGGATCATCCACACAGTCTCAGGCGGTATAGAAAAAGGTGGCGCCAAAACACTGTTGGGAAATCACAAAGGGAGCGCAGCGGAAGAAAATTAAAAAAAACTTGATTAAATATGCTAACTCTGTGATTCCTTCCAGGATCCACTAATTATGTTTATACCAGGAAAGTAAAGATGTTTACCTATATTTCAATCGGTGACTTATCGTGTTTTCGAATTTGAGAAGTCCACTCCGAGTGTCCTTCCTCTACCGGTGATCCACACGAGCAGTTTGGCAGATGCCTAGGTGCTAGCCTCCTTCACTTCTTCCCAAGTGAATACGGGAACTCTATCTATGATTCTTGAATAATCAAGAACTGTTCTTGATCCTCAAGATTGATTGGGATGTACTAATATTATCAGGTGCAGGTCTAATTTTCTTTCTTCAAGAAAATCGACTCACTCTCACAATATTAGGACTTGGCGAATTTTTACTCTCTATGGGGCACTAGGCGAATTCTTAGTCTTACCAAGAATTGTTGTGTGTTTGTTGTGATTGTGCTAGGCGCCTAGGCCCCTATTTATAGTCTTCTCATTCCTAATTTTAGGGAATCCTAATCCAATTAGTAAATCTCTAAGATATTGAATATCTTAAAATATCTCAATATATCTTTTGATTTATAATATTAAACTTAATATTATAATTCAAAAATCAATAGGTGGCAATTTAAATTTGAGACTCAAAATCAAATCTTGAGATCAAATCTTCATTGCTCAAATCCTATTGGTTGGAATGAGTCATGAGGAATTGATTTTATAATTTAAATATTACTTTACTATTATATATCATAAAATCGAATTTGCCATATCTTTTAAACTTAAAGTGCAAGATCAAATCTTGCACTCCAAGAAACAAGATAGGTGCCTTCCTCATGTAGCCTTGGAGGAATTCTATAGCAACCCAACCTCTTAGGTAGTTATAACTAATTCCTAACAATATTGAATAAAAATATTACTTTAATATCTTTTAATTCAAATCCCATATCTTTTCAAAAAGATATTGTTTGAATTCAAAATTCAAACCTTGTCATCTTTATTTAATTAATAAAACATTTTCATTAATAAAATTAAGATCAAAGAGGCGCCACCCTCATCTCTTGTTTCCCCAATATTAGTGAATTTAATAAATCAATAATTTCCTAACTTTTAGGAAAATCATTTAATTTAGGGTAAATTACACTTTGGTACCCTGAGGTTTGACCCTATTTCACTTTGGTACCCTGTGGTTTGAAACTTGACACTTTGGTACCCTGTGGTATTCTCTATTAACACTTTGGTACCCTTTGGAGCTATTTTGTAATTTTAACCATAATAAATTTTACAAAAATTACATATTGACCCCAAAAAAATTTTAAAATTTTCATATTAGTCCCTATATAATATGTATCCAGGGACCTATTTGTAATTTTTTGAAAATTTTTTGGGGTCAATATGTAATTTTTGCAAAATTTGTTATGGTTAAAATTACAAAATAGCTCCAAAGGGTACCAAAGTGTTAATGGAGAATACCACAGGGTACCAAAGTGTCAAGTTTCAAACCACAGGGTACCAAAGTGAAATAGGGTCAAACCACAGGGTACCAAAGTGTAATTTACCCTTTAATTTATTATTCCCTAATATTTTAAACAAGAATTTAATTGTAAACTATTTAACAATTAATATATATATTTAAATTTGTCCAACAAATTTAAATACCACAATCATAGATAATTATTTAAGACAAGATTTAATGTCCTAAGACATTTAACTATGTCCTAAATTGTGTCACCTAAGTGACTCACGAATTAACCCTAATTCGTGTCCCAAAAATTAGCATCTTGATCCTGCTCATGTGTGACCCAGCAGGCCTCACGTGAAGTTGGCAGCAAATCATTTTATGATTCACAAGTTGTGAGCGGACTCTAGCAAGCCATCACAACTACCCAAAACACGGGAGTTATCGCTTTAACGACTTAACGATTTAACCTAAATACCACCTTGTCATAATTCCTATTGTCTCACGATATTTTGGTCATGGATCAGGCACGGGAATGTCATCCAAAATCCAAACCACAACTTTCTCGATTTCTTGAGTTAGTCCCAATTCCCAGCGTGGCCATGCATTTCTTGGACAGACTCTTCGAGGGCGCCAATTAAATATCTCTCATCTTAATGAGGGACAAAATCCCATCTTGGTCAACCACATTCCTTTGCACGGTAATCAACCAAACCCGTACCAAGCCTGTATGGCTACCCAGCTACGGGTAACGTTGGACTAGGCCAAAGTTTGACAACTACAATGCCGGAATAGTCAAGACCTCAGGTCTAAGGCTATCGTGACAGGTGTACAGGAGAGGCTCGCTTATGACTAAACCCATGCAGGACTCTCCGGGTCGGTCCAGCAACTTGTAACCCTTACATGTTTGCACCATGACTCTCGAGAAGCATCTAGTGCATGTATCTCTATACACCGAGGTCATGCTGGTCTTGGTTCATTTACGTTCCCACGTGAATGATCGACCAGGGACAGTTTTAGAGTAATTATCATATAATTAATCAAGGACGCTATCATAGTAAACATGCTAATAATATGATAACAACATAATTTATCCCCATAAATTAATCAATATGTTCAAAACATATACATAAAATGATTGGCCCTAGGGCACAATCTCCAACAAACACCACATAAGAAAAGAAAGGTGAATCGATCCATACTTAGGATTGACTATAAAGAAGCATCCAAAGACGAAAGATGGGTTGAACCCATAACCTTCACTGACAATGAATTGTGGGAGGTGAACCAGGATTACGATGACCCCATGGTGATCACAGCACGAATTGGTACATTTACGGTAGAAAGGATCATGGTGGATCAAGGTTCGTCCGCTGATATCATTTACAAGTCATGCTTCGATCAGCTGGGCGTTCCAAGGTCAGACCTCAAGGAACACTATGGACGCCTTATAGGATTCACAGGGGATCAGATACCAGCCCTTGGAAGTGTTGACTTACGACTCACCGTAGGAGAAAAGCCAAGAGTGACGAGTGTTATGGTGGAATTCTTGGTGGTCCAGGCGCCCTCGGCATATAATGTCCTTCTCGGGCGCCCCTCCCTGAACAAGATGAGAGCGGTGATATCCACTGCCCACCTTCGCATGAAATTTCCAACGCCACAAGGAGTGGGTCAAGTGAGAGCGGACTAGAGGACAGCCAGACAATGTTATGCAATGAGTCTGGCGAAAACCAATGAGGAAGAAAGAAAGAGGAAAACACGGGCGAGCACATCGGCTGATAACGCCCCAAATGAAGGGAAGCTTGAAGCTTCGAATGATGAAATAGAAGACTTCAGGGATGAAATCTCGAATCAAAGACCCAAGCCAACGGGAGATTTGGAGGTTGTACAGCTAGGCAAAGACGCCGAGAAAACAATACAAATCAACATGCTCCTTCGTGAAGAAGAAAAGTCCGAACTTATCCAACTCTTAAGGGAATCCTCGGACGTCTTCGCCTGGTGTCCTGCAGACATGCCAGGAATTGACCCGGAGCTCATCTGCCACAGCCTGAACACTGATGGCAGAAGAGGAGTGATCCAACGAAAACGCCTCTTTGGCCATGAGCGCCAGACGGCTATTCGAGAAGAAGTTGGCAAACTACTGACCGCAGGATTTATCAGGGAAGCCAAGTACCCTGAATGGCTCTCTAACGTGGTACTGGTCAAGAAATCCAACGGCAAGTGGAGGATGTGTGTGGACTTCACTGACCTCAACAAGGCGTGCCCAAAAGATCACTACCCACTGCCCAATATCGACAAACTTGTGGATGGGACTTGTGGTCATCAGACGATGAGCTTCCTAGACGCCTTCAGCGGATATAATCAGATAAAGATTAACCTTGAGGACGCCGAGAAAACGGCGTTCATAACGGAGATGGGCACGTACTGCTACACGGTGATGCCTTTCGGACTGAAGAATGCGGGCGCCACCTACCAAAGGATGATGGATCTCTTCTTTAGAGATTACATTGGAAAGAATCTGGAAGTCTACATCGACGACATGGTGGTGAAGACGAAAGAAGGGGGTAAGCACACCGAGGATTTGAAGGAGATCTTCAACCAACTACGCAAGTACCAGATGAAGCTGAACCCCTCAAAGTGCGCCTTTGGTGTAAACGGAGAAAAGTTCCTCGGGTTCATGCTCACCAACAGAGGAATCGAAGCAAACCCGTACCAGTGCAGAGTTATCCTGGAGATGCACTCTCCTAGGTCAATTAAGGAGGTCCAACGCCTCAACGGAAGGCTAGCGGCACTCCATAGGTTCCTGTCGAGGTAGAAGGCGCATACCGCCACCGCAACAATAAAGCTTTATAGCTACTTTCTTTTGACAAAGCCTTGATGGCTTCTTTCGTTGCAAACATGTCTTTAATTCTTGTTTTTAAGATTACTTATGTCTAGTCTTTATCTCTTCAAGAACGCCATTTAAAATTCTATGTAAGTCGTCTTTTCGACGCATAACTTCTATCAATAAAACGAGCATTACTCATTAATGGTCTCCTTTACATTCAGGTCAGCTGACAAATGCTTACCTTTCTTTCGAACATTAAAAGCAAACAAAAAATTCGAATGGACCAAGGAATGCGAGGAAGCCTTCCAAAGGCTAAAGGCGTATCTGGCGTCACCGCCAATCTTGGTAATTCCAGTTAAGGATAAGCCAATCTACGTCTACTTGGCGTCCACGGACGACGCTATCAGTTCGGCCTTGGTACTCGAAGATGGGGAAGAGCAGAAACCCATCTACTTCACAAGCAAAACGCTCACAGGAGCCGAAAAAAGGTATCATCGCCTAGAGAAGCTGACATTTTCATTACTTCACTCAACCAGGAAGCTGAGACACTACTACCAGCAATACCAGATAATCGTCAGAACGGATAGACCCCTCAAGCAAATGATCGAGCAACCAGATAATGCTGGAAGAATGTCAATATGGTCCGTAGAAATCTCAGAGTATGGGATCGCCTACGAGCCGAGAAGGGCCATTAAGGGGCAAGCATTAGCAGATTTAATAGCAGAAATGACCGAACCAGACGACCCCCAAAATTGGACTTGGAGCGTGCACATCGATGGCGCCGCGTCAAACTCGCAACGCGGAGCAGGAGTGGTAATGCGAGCCCCAGACGGCTCCATCATCGAACAATCAATCGAAATTGAATATCCAATCACCAACAACCAGGCGGAGTACGAGGCGTTGATCGCTGCCCTAAAGTTGGCAGCCAACATAGGCGCCAAAAGATTAGACATCTTCGCAGACTCCCAGCTGGTGGTACAGCAGATGAATGGAGAATACGAGACCAAAGACTCGACCATGGTCCAATACGTCAAAAAAGCAAAGAAGATCATAGAAGGGTCAGAGATAAAGGCCACCTTTAACCACATCCCACGAAGCGAAAACGCCTGAGCCGACGAGCTCGCCAAGTTGGCATCTAGGCCAAACAAAGGAGGAAGGAATTCCATCATCAAAACAACCCTGAGGGAGCCCTTGATACTAGAACAAGACATTCTTCCCATGGAAGAAGTCGTCGATTGGAGGACGCAAATATTCAATTACTTGGATAAAGGCTCCCTTCCTTCAGACAAAAACGAGGCAAGAAAAATCGCAAGAAGATCTGGCAGATACTTTGTCAGACAAGGAACATTGTACAGAAAAAACTTCAGCCACCCAGGAGCCAAGTGTATAGCGGGTGAAGAGGTTACCAGAGTCTTGACTGAAATCCACGAGGGATTGTGTGCAAGCCACCAAGGCCCAATGGCAATGCGAAGAAAAATCCAGAGGGCAGGTTACTACTGGCCCACGCTTCTACAGGACTCAGAAGGCATTGTGCGCTCTTGCGAGAAATGCCAGAAATATGCTAATATGATTCACACACATGCATCCCCCATGAGCGCCATCACCTCCCCCTGGCCGTTTGACTTATCGGGAATCGACATTGCAGGACCATTCCCAACAGCGGCCTATCAGAAAAAGTTTCTCATAGTCGCCGTTGACTACTTTACGAAGTGGGTAGAAGCCAAGGCGGTGGCGTCCATAACCTCGGAAGCCATGGAAAAATTCCTATGGCAGAACGTCATTACCAGATTTGGAGTCCCCAACACTCTAATATCTGACAATGGCGCCCAATTCACGAGCAGAAAGTTCCAAGATTTTTGCAAAGCTTGGAAAATTCATCATAAAACCACTTCGGTAGAACACCCAGCCACGAACGGCCAGGTCGAGTTAGCCAACAGGATCATCATACAAGGAATTAAGAAAAGACTGGAGTCAGCTAAGGGAAGATGGGTTGATGAGCTCCCCTCAGTCCTATGGTCATACAGGACCACGGAACAAACTGCTACAAGGGAAACGCCTTTCGCCTTAGCATACGGACATGAAGCAGTCATACCCGCCGAAGTGAACGTCCCGACTGAGAGGATAATCAATTATCCAAATACCAATGACGCCAACTCCAGGCTCCAAGCCTTGGATAGCTTGGAGGAAAGAAGGGAAGTTGCAGCCATCAGACAAGCTGCCTACAACCAAATGGTTAAAAGATACCATGATTCCAAAATAAAACCCAGAACCCTCAAAACAGGAGATCTGGTGCTCAGAACGGTCGAAAACAACAGAAGGGACCCTAGACATGGCAAACTAGGGCCAAACTGGGAAGGCCCCTACAGGGTCGTAGAAGTCCTTCCCGGAAACGCCTTCAGATTGGAAACGCCCGAAGGAAAATCGCTTCCGAACGCCTGGAACATGGCAAAGCTCAAGTTTTATTTTCCTTGAACAGGCAAATCTTGTATTAGCTATATAGCATTGACTAAATAAGGCGATGACGCCAACTGTACTCTGCTTTCATATCAATAAAGTATATTTTCTTCATTCCAACAAATAATGAAGTTGGCGCTGCTCGGGGGGACGCCCTCGGAACAGCAGCGAAAAGGCCCTCGAAGGAGCCTTGTGAGTATGGCACTCACTACCATGCGGACCGACCCTCCCTTGGATGACTAGTCAAAACTCAGCGTATGATACGCAAAACGCTTGAAGCGTGCCCATCGCGAGGCAGCACCTTAAGGTGCAAAACAAACATAACGATCGAATCGAAAAACACGCAAGTTAAAAACACACTACAAAGCGGGAACAATCAAAGTAACTCAAAGCAAATCAGGTATAAAATAAGCATATTGAGGGCGTCAACGCCCAAGCATTCAAAAAGTGGCACAACAGGCCAATTATAATCACAGTTCAAAACGGCGCCTAAGCCGTCACCAAACTAAAAAAGTTTATAAAAAGGCACGCAGGCCCAACCAAGTCAACAAAGGCACGCAGACCTAGACAGCAGAAGGGGGATCCTCGGTCGTAGTAACGCTCTGAGCCCCCTCGGCGTTCCCATCCGTCTCATTGGCAACAGCGCCGCTTGCACCAGCGCCCGCATCTGACGGAGGCGCCACCCCAGTAGGAACCGACTCCCCTGGAAAGGGAACCTCCATGTTGGGAAACCATGGGAAATCCTCGTCGCCCTGGGACTCATAACCATCCAAATCAAAGTTGTCCGGCATACGGGGCATCCTCACCATGGGATCACTGCGGAACGGATCCCGGATAAGCCTCCCTTCTACGACCTTGTTGGGACATATCCCCTCGATGTTGAGGTTGGGGTTACGAAGCCTTAATTGCGCTATGGCATTCTTGAACCCTATGTAATTATAGCGCGATCCCCGCCACTTTACCTGCCGCAGAGCCAAGGAACTCAAAGCCTTAAAATTTTCTTTCTCCTGCCGCAGGTCATCCTGCAAGGACGCCATCTTTACGTTCAGCTGGTTGTTCAAGTCAGTGACTTCTTGCAGCCGATTTCCCCTTCGGTCGTAATCACCCTGAAGAGACTCTTGGGACGCCTTTGTCATGTTGAGCTCGTCCTTCAGCTCAATGTTCTCTTGACGTGCTCTCCTGGCGTCGTCGCGCGCAGCATCTCGTTCAGACAGGAGATCCTTTCGAGAGACACTGTTGGCTAGCAACCGCATCCCCGTGGCTAGAAGAAACCTAGCCGCTTCCTCAGACGGATCCTGAGTGTTTTCCGTGGACGCCCGAGCCAGGTCATCCCGTTTCACCGAACCCGCTTCTGATAGGGACTTGGAGAGAAACTCCAGAGCATTGAAGCCAGGCTCCTCTGGAGCCGCTGGAATCTGAGGGACTTCTATAGTGGGGCGTTGGCGTTTCTTCGGTGGCTCTCCATCCTTGGCGGTAACAGTACTCTCTTTCCCTTTGGAGGATTGGGATGGAGGTCGCGAAGCCGCTGAAGGCTCCCGGATAACAACGCCCCCGGGCTTCCTTGTAGCAACAGCAGCGATGGCGGCGGCGAATGATGTCTTCTTAGGAACAGCCACCGCTTTCCCTTTACCTTTGTCGGCTTGACCACGCCGACTTCCTATGACGTCAGCTGCATTTGCCTCGAGCACTGAAACAAAACAAAGCAAGTGTTAGGGAAACTCAATATAAAAAAGAACTTATAAAGGAAGTAATAGTGACATACAACGCTTGGGGTCAAGAGGGTCTGTGGTGATCAGCCGCAGGGCCCCCAGGCGCTCATCCACGGTCAGGTCCCTCCAATTACACTCAAAAGGACCAAGTCGTGGTCTCCTCCAAGACAAAGGAAACATGGCGCGGTCATCTGAAGAGCGAACCCAGAAGGGACGCCTGGACCCAGATCCCTCAACATGAAAAAATTTGTACTGCCACTCCTTAGGATTGCTGACAGCATGTTCAAGGATTAAGGGACGCCCAGGGCGCCAATAGTAGGAAATGAAAACGTTATCTACCCACCGCGGATAGAAGAAGAAGAGAAATAATTGTGCCGTTGCACAAACGCCATCCCTTTTGCATTTGGCGACGAAGCCAAGAAGGATGCGCCAACCATTAGCACTCACTTGAATGGGAGCGATGTTCATGATCGCCAGCAGATCCAAAACCGCCGGGTTAAAAGGCATCTCGATATCACAACTCCGGAGGACATGTTCGCAAATCAAGAACCCCCTACCATCATAGAGCATATCAGGAGGATCCTTCAAATGACTAAGTGTCGAAATACGACACCCAGAAGACCGCCGACGAGGCGAATTGACTATTAGCTCTTCGTTAAGTTCTTGAAGGAGCTCGTCATCATGGAGCCAACACCAGAATTCTTTAATAGCATCGTTGGTTTGGTCCAAGTATGGAAGTTGCACTTTCTCGTCAAGATTCTGGCGACGCCAGTCGACGACGGGACGAGCATTCCTCATCACTTCGGCCCTATCAGGACCACAAGGCATGGTCTCAACAGCGCCTTTGACCCAGGGAACTTTAGCTAGACCCTTATTGGAAGAAAGAAACCAATCGGGGTAAGCCAAGAAATCAACCTCCTCTCCGCAAATGGTCTGATGGGGGTTACCATCTCCTATAGACGCCCACACAGGGGCTGTAGCTTGGGGCATTGAACGTTCCTCATCCGCTGACGCCTCGTCCGGAGACAGCATCTTGCGAATTTCTGTAGACGTCGAGGAAGAGGAGTCCACGGCGTCACCGCCAACCCTTTCCGTAGGAGAATCGAGCCTTGTCGGCGCTGACGGCTCAGCCGCTGACGACCCGGGAACCATCTTGTTTCCAGCAGCTGTGGAAACAGGACCAGTTCAGTACACTTCTCGGAGAATGTACCTCCACCCACCAAACAAAAAAAAAAAGGGGGGGGAAAAACCCTTGGCAAATTGCGATTGATCACCAGACCCAAACCAAAATGAAAAGGCAAAATCTAACAAAAGGCAATAGAAGTTTTTGAAAGGAGAAAACTTACATTTGTCGAAATCCATGAATGATGGTAGATTGGCAGAAGACCCACGAAGCAAAGACCGAAGAACTTGACGAACGCTGCAAAGAACACCAGGAACACAATGGGTAAGGTTGAGCAAATTCCGAAAACCCAAAAAAGAGTGGTGAGAGGTAATGATGAATCACTTACCGGACAAAAGCTTCACTCGGTTGCCGAAAACAGCAAACAACAACAACGGAGCAGTAGGAGGACGAATGAGGCAAACCAAATCAGAAGGGAAGAAAATACAGAGGAAGTACGGAGGAGGAAAAGTTTGGAAACTGAAAATGACGAAGTGAGGGGGAGGAAGAGGAGAAATGGCGGTTTTTTCCAACTTTTCACGAAAATCGAAGCGCTGCATTAAATGCGCCCCCTCGGTTCACGATTTGCCATCATGATGGAGGAGAAGCGAATCGCGAGTTGACACGTGGCCACGATATCCCTGACGCTCAGATTCGAAGCGACGCTATACATCGACAAGGAATATGAAAGGACAAGGTTAGATGGCGTTGATGACGGTCAAAGCCTCTTGAAATGGCGTTGACACAGAGAACGCCCCACCAGCTGGAGCGCAGAGTTTGGCGCTGATGCCCATAACCCCCCAACAATCACGGAAAGAATAATACTCAGGCTCTGGAGGGGTACCCACGGCGTGAACGCCAGCAAGCAGCATGAAGGTGACAACGCCCTTGGTAGGGACTCCACTGATGGGGACAGAGCTTCACTCCTTTTGTTGGGACTAGTGATAATAGGCCTAATAAATTGGAGGCTCTAAGGACTCGGACTAGTGGCGGTCAAGGCCCACTTAGGGGAATTACTTGATCAAGGACGCCAAATGGTCCTACACCAGCCAAGAACGCCATAATCGGCCCAACAACCTTAAAGGTCAAAGGACTTGGATCGTTGGCGCCCAAAGCCCGATAAGGGGATCACCCCATCGTGGACGCCAAATTATCCTACGTCAGGCAAGAACGCCAACATCTAGGCGTCAACGAAGAAGACGTACAAGAGAACGTCTCCACGTCAATCAGGAGTCAAATAGAAGTTAGGGGGCACACGTCTCTCTCATTATATACGTCTTTGGCACAATCTTAACTGCCAAATCAGTTAAGATTACGATCAGTTAAGGTTTCCCTTAACATCTATGCCAGGTCAGCCGAATTAGTTAAGATCACAATCAGATATGGAGCCAAATCCGGATCCTATCAGATTATCCTCAACCAGTATAAAAGGGAAGTCCTAAACACTGGAAAAAGGTACACACTATTGCTATTTTACACACATTATTGCTCTCAAGCTTTTACTGACTTAAGCATCGGAGGTGAATCGCAGGGAAACCCCTGTGCGTTCATTAACTTGCAGGCGATTTTTGACCCAGAGTTGCTTCATCGAACCAGGTAATGCCCTCCGGCCAAAACCAAGTTCATCATATATATATATATATATATATATTCCATTTCATGCATATCAAGGTTAAAGAAATATCAATAGTAAGAGATACAAGAATGGTCATTATTTAGGACATGGATCCTCTGCATTATCATTTTGGTGCATTTTGGTGAAGTTTTGAGAGAGAAAGAGAGAGTTAGGGAGAGAAAAAATTAGTGGGACCCACACATCACCACACTTCTCCCTCTAACTCTTCCATTCTCTCTCTAAACTGCAGGAACTTCACACTTTAGAGGATCCAACTATTTCTTTACTGCCATCACGTGTTCATATGTACAATGTCTACTCAGCTATTTTAATTACTTGCATAAACGTTTACTCTGTGGGTCCTGCGTATTCCTCAATTATTGTACTTCAAAGATGATAATGTTAGTCTTGCTTTTGTTTGCTTTCTTGCTTTATATATTTTCTGATCAAGCCTAGTTGCAATGACAAAGACGCATCAAAAAATTTGTTGTAGAACAGAGAAGTTACTTAATTAGGCTATATATATATATATATATGCAAATACAAATATGATTTTTTTTTAAAATAACAGTGAAATTTCTGCATCAGTAATGATGATATACCTCTTCAAAAGCACTATTTTCATCATCAAATTTTTTATTAATTATTAATTTTATCTCTAATATTTTTTTTAGTCAATTTCGTTTTTAATGTTCTAAATCTTGATTAATTATTTTTCTTTACTTTTACTTTAGTCAAATATAAATCACAGAGTTTACGTAACTAATAATATATAATATAAAATTGATAAAAATAAAAAATAAACTATAATCCTAATTTAGATTGAAAAAAAAAATGTGATTTTTTATTATTTTATTGAAAGAAGTTAGTCAAAAAATAAAATTGACTAAAATATAAAATATTAAAGACGAATTTAACTGCAGAACAAAATTAATAATTAGTATAAAGTTTAGAGATAAAATTAATATTTTAATCCATTTAGATATATAGTTGATATGAAAATGCTTTAAATTATGAATACCGGTCATACGATGGATATAATACCGATAGAGTACTACTATTATATCTTTTAGATTCGGTCATTCGGACAAACTCATCTCCACACGATTCAAAATAGTGGAATACTCTTGTTTGAAACATGAAAACTTTTAAAATAAATTATTTTTAATTGAGCAAACCTCCTTTTTGGTTCCTCCATTGTTACTGAGTCGAGGAATCGGTTCCTCAATTGTGGGAAATTACAACTCAGTCCCTCAATTGTACAATCCCGTTTACGTTTTGGTCCCTCACGTCTGGTCCGTTAGTGATAGAGGTGTTAAGTGATGACGTGTCACCGTTATCTGCTTAGGTGGCCGTTAAATACTTAGTTGAGGGATCAAATCCTCGACTCAGTAACAATTGAGGGACCAAAAAGAGGGTTTGCTCAAATTAGTATCTAACTCATTTCCACTTGACACATCATTAAAACTACTCTCTTGCAATTTGGTCCCAAAAGCCCTAAATCCCCTAAAACTTTTTTTTAATCCTCTTAAGCCCCAAACTCTTTGTAATACTTTAAAGAGAGCATAATGTATCAAGTTTGAGTTATTTGTTGGTATATATTTTTTTTTGTAACGAATAATATATGTCATTCATTAAGGTTAACAAGTATACATATAATGTATATCGCACGTCGTGTGTCGTCTCAGATCAATTATTAGTTTCCAAAGATATATATAGATGCCAATATTTGTTGCATGATTATGCTGGCTTATCAAGAAGTGAAACGGTGTGTTGCAACTTGCAAGAATATAGAGAGTAGTAAGAGAATTGATTCATTTCCCTTGCATTGCATATAGCTAGCTAGTAGCATTGACAAGTACAGAAATGAAAGCAGAAGAGTGAGGAATGATGATGGTACGTAAGATTAATGGAAAATATATGAAGTGACTAATTAGATTGAACGGGATGGGAGGAAGAAGAGGAAGAAGAAGAAGGAAAAGGGTAATGAGCAGAGCCAAAAGCTTTGATATGGTCTTTAAGAGACCTCTTATGTTTGAAGTCAGAACCACAAACACAAAGCCAATGCTTGCCACAATTCTTCTCATGGGTTCGCCAATCTCCCTTAAAGAGAGCATAATGTATCAAGTTTAAGCCCCAAACTTTTAATACATTTAAAAGTTTGGGGCTTAAGAGGATTAAAAAAGTTTTAGGGGATTTAGGGGTTTTGGGACCAAATTGCAAGAGAGTAGTTGAATGAGGTGTCAAGTGAAAATGAGTTGGATATTAATTTGAGCAAACCCCCTTTTTGGTCCCTCAATTGTTACTGAGTCGAGGATTTGGTCCCTCAACTAAGCATTTAACGGCCACCTAAGCAGATAACGGTGACACGTCATCACTTAACACCTCTATCACTAACGGACCAGACGTGAGGGACCAAAACGTAAACTTGATTGTACAATTGAGGGACTGAGTTGTAGTTTCCCACAATTGAGGGACCGATTCCTCGACTCAGTAACAATTGAGGGACCAAAAAGGGGGTTTGCTCTTTTTAATTAATAGAGATCTTATTTTTATAAACTTTTTCATCTATAATAACTAAATATAAAAAAATAAATTATAAATAATTTTTTATTATTAGATTATTTTAACATATATAAATACATAACATTAGCATATGATGATGATGATAAATATTCAATCACTTTTCAAATAAATCGAACTAACCATCTGGAGTCGTGATAAAAAATTGAAGAAATAACGTAAAGGATGCAAAGCAAGAATTATACCTGTTGCAAGAAGGTTGAGAAACGTTGTGCTTTGTCTGTCTTCCACTATTCCATTTTTTGTTTCTGATACAGTTTTGATTTATGGCTTCCATTGAACGAATCTATAGAGCTTTATTTAGTATAATGTTTAGTAGTTATTAAATAAAATTAAGGTAAAAATATTAATTTCGTCCCCAAACTTTACACTAACTGTCAATTTCGTCATCAATATTTTTTTTTCTGTCAATTTCGTCCTCAATCTTTCACATTTTAGTCAATTTTATCCTTCGACTAACTTCTTTTAATCAATTAATGACAGACTATGTCCTGTTTTTCAATCTGAGTTAGGATTTGAGTTTTTTTGTATTAATTTTACATTACATATTATTAGCCACATAGATTATGTCATTATTATGTGACTAAAGTAAGAATAAAGATTAAAATTGACCAAAATGTAAAAGGTTGAGGGCGAAATTGACAGAAAAAAATATTGAGGACAAAATTGACAGTTAATGTAAAATTTGAAAACGAAATTAGTGTTTTTGCCTAAAATTAATTATCATTTCTCATATTGTTAAGAGATGAAATTCTACTATTATTTTACAACGAAATTTTAACTATAAGTAAAATAAAATATATAAATTTAATTAAACGATATTTTTGTTTAAACGGGTCAAACCGATTCATGGTTCACCGGTACCGCTGGTTGAACCGGTCACTGGCCGGGTCAACTGCTTAAACGATATTTTTGTTTTTCCGGACCGGTTTAGTGTCCGGTTCGTCGGTTGAACTGTTCGGTCCGGTTCAATTTTTTATACTATGCTTTGGAGTAAGTTTTTATTTTTATTTTTTTTTGGTTAAACTAGGAGTAAGCTATTTTGTTTTACCAACAACTTTTTTTTTTAAAAGAAATAACAATTATAAAAGAAGGAGATACAAACTTTTAAACCTTGGAGCACCACCCAAAACTTTTCTCACATAGTCATTATTTTCACACTGCGTTTTTACCAACAACTTGGAGTAAGCTATTTAATTCTCAATTGTTGTATTTAATTTTTATAATATTGAATCTACATTTTATAATTAAAAAAATTATATAAATCTAAGAAAAAATAAAATTTAAGAGTTAAGAATTGATGAATTGTTTAAAGGTTTAAATTATCAACCTTTTCATAAAATTACTCATTGCGAAAAGTAAAAAAAAAATCATTTTTAAACTCATTGCGAAAAGTAAGAAAAAAAATCATTTTTAAAAGCAAAATATTATAATTATTAATGATTGCGAAAAGTCAAATCTAAATTATACTCCTGCGTTCTTCAATATTTGCTTTTTTGAAAAACTTTTTTTACTTCAAAATATTTGATGTTTTATAATTTTAAGAGAGTATTAATTATTTTTTTATTATTCTATCCCTATTAAATATAGTAGAGTCATAAATGAATAAATATTTTTCAAGTAATTCAATAGAGATAGTTTAATCTTTTTACTTCAATTTTCTTTTCATTTTAGATGAACTAATTATTTATTTAGTCTGTTTATACTTACTTTAAAGATCAAATAGCAACGGAGGGAGTATTAAACAAAACTATTTTAAAGAAATTTCTTAGAAAATGATTAAATGATTGTTATCAGTTTTACATTAACGGTAAAAAAAGAATAATAATAGCTAGGTAGCAGTCAGTGTCAATATTAATAATAGCCAGTTACTTTTTCAACTACTACTCTATCATGTGTTCAGATTTACATTACAACACAGTATGCCTCAATTATTATACTTTTAAGATGAAAATGTTTGTCATGCTTTTGTTTGTTTTTTTACTTGTTTTATCTATTTTCTGTACGTACTTGGTTTGTGGTCACTATTTGAAAAAGGGGCAATTTTATCTAAGATATATATCAAGATTATTGTAATAATTTAGTTTCTAAATTAAGATTAATTTATTATGTTTAAATGTATCATTTTATATTTTATCTAAGATATATACCAAGATTATTCTAATTAGAAGCCATGACTCTTTTGGATACAAATGCAAACACAACAAAGGTTTGAGGGGAGATTGAAGGAAGATGTGGAATATGTGAGTTCATATATATATATATATATATATATATTCCGTTTTATGCATATCAAGGTTAAACAAATATCAATATTAATGGCGTTAGCGTTAGGTAAGAGATACAAGAATGGTCATTATTTCTTGGGTAAATTGCAATTTGGTACCCTGTGGTTAGGGGCGTTTCCCCTTTGGTACCCTGAAAGAAAAATTTTTGCATTGTGGTACCCCGTGGTTTGCTCCGTTAGCGATTTGGTACCCTGAGGTTTTTTTCTGTTAGTATTTAACGGCAAATGTTAGTTAAAATGTCAAAAATCTCCCAAAAAGTCTTCTCTTATGCGTTTAAGTCCTTTCCCTTTACTAAAAAGGATCAAAACATAAATAATTAATTATAAAAGGGTCTTTAGAATTCTAATATTATAGATTTTTCTCCTTTTCATAAGATTTCTTTTGAATAGGTCCTGATTTAATTACACTTTAATACCAAAAGTTTATGATCTTTATCAAAATAGTCCTTAGAACCTCAAAAAACAAATGAGCATCTATGATTTATCAAAAAATCCCTATATTCAACTACAATTTTCATTCAAGTACACTACAAACAAATCAAAACCCCCAAATTTTTCCAAAATCAAGCCCCACAAATCAAAAACCCTCTCAACAACAAAATCAACATCATCAACAACCAATTTCTTCATACCCTAAGGAATCAAAATTCAAAACTAAGGAATTCAATTTCTTCCTCAATTTTCCAAAATTTGGCATAATTGGTCCCTCGAAAGTTTTTTGTCCATTTTTCCGTTGAAAAAAAGAAAAAAAATAAATTTTATTTTGATCCCTCAATTTTCCAACAAATTTCACTGCTAGTCCCTCTTTAATTTCCATCCAATTTTTTCATTAACCTAAAGAAAAAATTGGTTTACATTCTCCAAAAGTTTTATTTTTTGAATTAAGGTCCTTTCTTTTTATAATAGGACTAAAATGTAAGAAAAAATGAATAAATTAAAATTTAAAATAATTTTGACCAAAAACCCACGCAAATTGGCTCTCCTTCTTCGATACCATCCCTTCCACTTCTTCGTCCCTCTCAATTCTCTGACGCCGCCACCGGAATCCGCCACCGACCTTGACTTCATCATCATCGCCGACTTTCTATTTACGCTTCCGCTCTCATCCTCAACCATCGCGCACTCAGAATCCTGTTCTGCTCCTCCCTTCCGATTGCTCTTCGGTGGCTTGAACATCGACAAAAACCACCTCGCCGACCTACTCCTGCTCAGACCGGCGGAATGCTTGGCCGTTGCGCCGCCATGATCAGATTCCCTCTCGGCGGCGTTGTAGCGCGATCTCGACCGGAGAAACAAAATGGCGAGGGACCTGAATCGCTTCAATCCGACGTCGGAGTCGCCGTCGAAGAGGTTATGAACGCCATTGAACTTGATTTGAGGATCTATCCCACGGTAGTGAGGGAAGAAGGAGAAGAAGAACGATTCTGTGATTGGAGAAGAAGAACAGTCGATTTGGGTGGGTTCTTTTTATTTATTTTTTTTTGGGAAAATTGTTTCAAATTCGGACCAATTATGCCAAATTTTAAAAATTTAAGGAAGAAATTGAATTCCTTAATTTTGAATTTTGATTCCTTAGGGTACGAAGAAATTGGTTGTTGATGATGTTGATTTTGTTAGAAGGATTTTGATTTGTGGGTCTTGATTTTGGAAAAATTTGGGGGTTTTGATTTGTTTGTAGTGTACTTGAATGAAAATTGTAGTTGAATATAGGGATTAAAGTGTAATTAAATCAGGACCTATTCAAAAGAAATCTTATGAAAAGGAGAAAAATCTATAATATTAGAATTCTAAAGACCCTTTTATAATTAATTATTTATGTTTTGATCCCTTTTAGTAAAGGGAAAGGACTTAAACGCATAAGAGAAGACTTTTTGGGAGATTTTTGACATTTTAACTAACATTTGCCGTTAAATCCTAACAGAAAAAAACCTCAGGGTACCAAATCGCTAACGGAGCAAACCACGGGGTACCACAATGCAAAAATTTTTCTTTCAGGGTACCAAAGGGGAAACGCCCCTAACCACAGGGTACCAAATTGCAATTTACCCTTATTTCTTTACTGCCATCACGTGTTCATATGTACAATGTCTACTCAGCTATTTTAATTACTTGCATAAACGTTTACTCTGTGGGTCCTGCGTATTCCTCAATTATTGTACTTCAAAGATGATAATGGTAGGGTGCGTTTGGATTGAGAAGTTAAGTTAAATGAAGATAAAAGAATGAGAGAGGTAATGAAGGAGAGGTAAAAGATTTATGCTATAAAGGAGTTTTTTTAGTAAATGTTGTTGGAAAAATGAGAGACAAAAGAGGAATTATGATGTAAAATTATTTTAAAGGGTATGTAATAATTGTGGTGGGTTGAAATAATTGTATTGATATTTTAAATTTGTATATTGGTAAAAATAAAGGAGAATAAAGGAGTATTATTTTGGTGTTAATAAAGTAGTATGATATAATAATTGCCTAGAAATTTGTGCTAAAGGAGAAGTTAATAAAGGAATTTTTTGGAGTGATAAGGTAAAGGAGGATGGAGGTGTGAATGTGGAACCAAAATGTAATTTTTGAGTACTGAATTGTAAAATTTTGGGGACTAGATTATATATTTTTCCTGTTTACTGTCTTTTAATTTTATTTTAAAATTTTGATACTACAAAAAATATTACCCATGTATATGATATAGAAGGGACCAAAATGTATATTTTCTGGGGTATGAATTATGTATTTTTCTAAATTTTGTTCTTCAGTAGTTGCAGAACCAAAAATATTAGCCATATATATACTGAATCATGGACCAATATGTATCTTTTTTTGGGTAAATTACATTGTGGTACCTTGTAGTTTGACCCTATTTCAATTTGGTACCCTGTGGTTTGAAACTTGACACTTTGGTACCCTTTGGAGCTATTTTGTAATTTTAACCATAACAAATTTTACAAAAATTACAAATTGACCCAAATTTTTTTTCAAAAAAGTACAAATAGGTCCCTGGATACATATTATTTAGGGACTAAAATGAAAAATTTAAAGAAATTTTGGGATCAATATGTAATTTTTGCAAAATTTGTTATGGTCAAAATTACAAAATTGCTCCAAAAGGTACCAAAGTGTTAATGGAGAATACCACAGGGTACCAAAGTGTCAGGTTTCAAACCACATGGTACTAAAGTGAACTAGAGTCAAACCACAAGATACCAAAGTGTAATTTACCCGTATTTTTTTATATGAATTATACATTTTTTCTCAAAAGTGTATAGTACAAAAAATATTATCCATATATATACGGAAAGAGTGACGAAATTGGAAAGTTTTGAGATTCAAGAATTATATTTTTTTCTTATATTGTTTTTTTTTTCACCATAAAAAAATCACTCATATATGTGTTAGAGTAGGGATCAAACTGTAATTAAATTTTCGCACNAAAAATTCACATCACCAAAAATATATTTTTTCACATTAATGTTTCTGAAATATGCTTATAAATTTTCACACCACAAATAATATTACCCTGGAATAATTATATTAGTGCAAGAGGGACCATAATGTATATTTTTGGGATTTGATTACACTAAAAAATAATATTAAAGTTGGACTGATCTGTAATTTTTGTTGTAGATTGAGACAGCAAAAAATATTACCTATATACTCAAAACAGAAGACGCTAAATTATAACAAACAACAAAAAAATATTATTAAAGTTTTGGGGATTGAATTATTTTTTTTTTTGAATTTTGTTTTTATATTTTTACACTTCAAAAAATATTACTTATATATATACTGGAGGAAGGACCAAATTGTAATGTTTTGGAGAATGAATTATATATTTTTTCTCATTATTGTTTTTTAAATATGTTCATAAATTTTTACACCACAAAAAATATTATCCATATATATACTGCAGGAGAGGCCAAAATTTATATTTTTAGGGTGTTGATTATATATTTTGTGTTTCCTAATTCAACTACGCTAATCAAATAATTCAATATATAAATTAAAGCGTAGACATCAGTAATAAGTTTGAAATTATTAATTTTTTTCCTCTCTCTCTTTTAATTAATCAAGAAATTAGAGAGCACCGAGATATGAGATANCAGGTGAGAGAGAGAGAGAGAACGAACGAGAAGGACGAGAGAGAGGGA
Source organism: Chamaecrista fasciculata (assembly GCA_003254925.1). Lineage (NCBI taxonomy): Eukaryota > Viridiplantae > Streptophyta > Magnoliopsida > Fabales > Fabaceae > Chamaecrista > Chamaecrista fasciculata. The sequence continues at coordinate 44,125 of QANZ01041876.1, forward strand.
GAGAGAGGTTGTATTTTTTTGGGTAAATTCAATTAAAATCTTAATTTATTTTTTTCTTACATTTTGATCCTATTATATAAAGAAAGGGATCTTAATATAAGAAAGTAAAACTTTTGGGGGATGAAAGTTTTTTTTCCGTTTTATTTAATGAAAAAATAGATGAAAAACGTTTGAGGCACCAACTGTGCCAAGTTTTGAAAAACCGAGGGACCAATATGAAACGAAAAATAACTGAGAGACCAATTTGGAACATTGAGCATAACCAAAGGACCAAAATAGGACTTTGGTCATTTTATTTTAAATTTTGACTCTAAAAAATATTATTAAAATAATTGAAAAATTAGAGGAAGGAATACTAATATATCAAAAATTAAATATTTTGATGACTCAAGTATTGACTTATTGAGTTGGTATAATTTCAAAGACTAAAATTATTTTTTAAGTAAATTAATATAAATTATATATAATATAATATAAGAGAGAGAGATGTGAGTAAAAAAAAAGAAATTAGTAAGAAAAGATGAATGCAGAGAGAAAGTTGTAAGGGTAATAAATAAAAATATTTTAATATGTAATTTACAAATATGCCCTTTGAGCATTTTATTATTTTATGAGTAAAATAACTTTTCGGTCCCTGATTTATGCACTCGCTGACAGATAGGTCCCTGAATTTTACCCATTGTACTAGCCGGTCCCCGAATTTTGCAAACGTTGCACTAATTGGTCCCTCCGTCATATTGGCGTTACAAAAATGCTGACGTGGCCATAACGGACGCTGATGTGTCCCGTTATGTGCTGACGTGTCCCGTTATCGCCACGTCAGATCCCGTTATGTTGAAAAAAAAAACACATTGTGCCACATAGATAAATAGAGACACATCAGCATTGTTGTAGTGTATTTTCCGGTCCCTGCGTTTTGGCCAGTGTACTTTGCGGTCCCTTAATTGATCCAGCCACTTATTCTCAATTCCGCCTCTTTTTCCTCATCTTCATTCATTTTAGTCCCAAATCCTCAAAATAAAATTGTAAAGTGCCCCAAAACTCTTCCAAATATTTCAATTTAGTCCTTAAAAAATATTTAAAACCCTAAACCCTAAACTCTAAAACCCCAAAACCTTAAAACTACTCTCTTGCAATTTGGTCCCAAAATTAATATCCAACTCATTTTCACTTGACACCTCATTAAAACTACTCTCTTACAATTTAGTCCCAAAACCCCTAAATCCCCTAAAACTCTTTTTTAATCCTCTTCTTCATCTTTTTCATCTTCTTCATTTATTTTAGTCCCAAATCCTAAAAATAAAATTGTAAAGTATCCCAAAACCCTTGGAAGTTTCAGCATTCATCACATTTTCTCATTGCATTTATAGGTCTCTAACCCATTTTTATTCCATTATTCTCAATTCCCCTTCTTTTTCATCATTTTCATTCATTTTAGTCCCAAATCCTCAAAATAAAATTATAAAGTGTCCCAAAACTCTTCCAAACATTCTAATTTAGTCCTTAAAAATATTTAAAACCCTAAACTCTAAAACCCCAAACACTAAACCCTAAAACCCTAAACTCTAAAAAAAAGTCTGAATCCTTGACCCATTTTTATTCCATTATTCTCAATTCCCCCTCTTTTTCCTCATCTTTATTCATTTTAGTCTCAAATCCTCAAAATAAAATTATAAAATGTCCTAAAAGTCTTTCAAACATTCCAATTTAGTCCTTAAAAATATTAAAAACTCAAAGAACATCACATTTTTTTTCATCTTCATCTTAAATATTTTTTAATCTTCATCTTCCCATATTCCTTTTCTCAGATCATCATCATCAACATCATCATCATCAACATCATCATTTTCTTCCTCCTCATCCCAAAAATTGAAAAAAAAATAAAAAATAAAAAAAGGAGCAGGTCACGAAGTGTTCATCTTCTTCATCCCCATCCTCCTCACCCCAACATCACCATCACAAAAATCTGCACAAAAATCAGTTATCATCATCAACATCATTCGTCGAGCCCCTCTTTCTTCTTCTTCCTCCGAATCTTCGTCCACCTCAGCCTCGCCACCGCCCTTTTCCTCCGCCGTCAACATTTCTCAATCTCAAATCGCAAATCCGCCTCCGTCACAGTTCGCATCTCCGGCTCGAATCGCAAATCGCATTTCTCAAATCGCAAATCGCACGGATTAACAAATCAGAAACAAACAAACAAACAACGATTTAGGAGAAACAAACAAACAAACAAATCAGTTCGTCACCACCACCGCCAAATCGATTTTGCCGTCGATGGTGAGGATGAAGGTTTAGGATATGCCACGCAGAGATGTTGGCGACGGCGAAGACGTTGAAGTGTTGAAGCGTTGGCGTTGAAGTGTGGCAGCAGCGATCTCGCAGAGATGGATGATGATGGTGGTTGAAGTGTGGAAGCGACAATCACAGAAGGATGATGATGGTGGTGGTTTAGGTTTTAGAGGGGTGTTTTGGGAATTTGACATTATATGAAAATTAAAAAAAATATATATTTTTAAAGACTTTAGGATTTAGGGTTTAGAGTTTTAGGATTTAAGATTTTAGAGTTTAGGGTTTCAGGTTTGGGGTTTTAGGGATTAGGGTTTAGGGTTTTAAATATTTTTTAAGGACTAAATTGAAATGTTTGGAAGAGTTTTGGGACACTTTACAATTTTTATTTTGAAAATTTGGGACTAAAATGAATGAAGATGAGAAAAAAGAGGGGGAATTGAGAATAATATAAATAAAGATGGGTCAAGGGCCTAATTGTTCAACTCAGACTTTTTTTTAGAGTTTAGGGTTTGAAGTTTTAGATTTTGGGGTTTTAGGGTTTGGGGTTTTAGAGTTTAGGGTTTTAAATATTTTTAAGGACTAAATTGGAATGTTTGGAAAAGTTTTGGGACACTTTATAATTTTATTTTGAGGATTTGGGACTAAAATGAATTAAAATGATGAAAAAGAGGGGGAATTGAGAATAATGGAATAAAAATGGGTCAGGGACCTATAAGTACAATGAGGAAATGCTGATGTGTCGCTATTTTATGACGTGACAGTTCTTTTTTTTTTAAAAAAAATAAACATAACGGGTGCTGACGTGGCCATAACGGGACACATCAGCGTCCGTTATGGCCACGTCAACATTTTTGTAACGCCAATATGATGGAGGGACCAATTAGTGTAGCGTTTGCAAAATTCGGGGACCGGCTAGTACAATGGGTAAAATTCAGGGACCTATCTGTCAGCGAGTGCATAAATCAGGGACAGAAAGTTATTTTACTCATTATTTTATAGTAAAAAGTAGGTAATTATAGGTAGTTGAGTAAGGATATGTTAGTAATTTAAGAAGATAAAAGAGAAAAATAAAGGAAGGGAAGATAACTTTGAAACAAATAAGAATTTTTACTGTAGTTCTGATATTAAAGAAGTACAGAGAGATAAAGGACAGTGACGGAGACAAGGGGGGCCGGTGGGGGCCACGGCCCCCCCTAAAATTTCAGTCATTAGTAGCAAATTAGTAGTATAATGATCTTATATATTGCTAACTTATCTTAATGGCCCCCCTCTCTCTTCTCTCTATCTCATATATATATATATATATATATATAACAATTAAGATTCAAGTGGGCCCTTTTCTCTCTCTCTTTCTTGGAAGTGGACCCCTTTCTATGTAAAGTGTGTATCTATATTAGACCAAATCACCAATAACTGTCTGAGCAAAAACAAAAAAAATCACCAATAAGGCAATAACTAATACACGGCCTTGTGAATTGCAATATATATATATATTTAATACATGGAACAAAAATTTAAGATCAAAGTATATTTTTGGTTTTATATTTATTGTTCAGATCTCAATTTAGTCCTATATCTTTTTGTTACATTTTTAATCTCATATTTTTGCTCAAATTTCAATTTGATCCCGTATATTTTTTGTTACACTTTTGGTCTCATATCTTTGGCTCAGATTATAAAATTGGTCTTATATCTTTTAGTTATGTTGCAGAATTGGTCTCATATCTTTGCAAAATGTTTCACATTATAGGACTAATGATGAAACTTTTTGCAAATATATAAGACCAAATTTGTAACAAAAAAGATATAAAACTACTTTTGCACTTGACCAAAAACTAAAGGACCAAAAATATAACAAAAATGGATTTGAGACCTAAGAAAAAGATATGTGATCAAAAGTACACTTTATGTCACGAGAGTTGAAGAAGAAAATGTTGACACTACTACCTTAAAATGGGATCTTAATAAAGATCCACAAATTCGAGATTATCTTATAAATCAACAAGGTTAATAAAGTCTAAAGATACAATTTTAATACTATTTTTGTAATTAATATTTTAATAATATTAATATTAGATATATTCTTTTTTTAATTAAATTTTTGAAAATTATTAATTAAAATTTTATAAAAATATGAATAATATACTATATGATATTGTTTTAAAGAAAAATTCTGGCCCCCCTTGCAAAACTTCCTGGCTCCGTCCCTGATAAAGGAGGATAAATGTAATATAAAGGAATAACCAAACGCACCCTTATTCTTGCTTTTGTTTGCTTTCTTGCTTTATATATTTTCTGATCATGCCTGGTTGCAATGACAAAGACGCATCAAAAGATTTGTTGTAGTTTGGCCAAAAAAAAAAATAAGATTTGTTGTAGAACAGAGAAGTTACTTAATTAGGCTATATACATGCAAATACAAATATGATTTTTTTTAAAATAACAGTAAAATTTCTGCATCAGTAATTATGAAACTAGATAAAAGACTAATTTAAAGGAGTTTAAGGGATATATCTCTTCAAAAGCACTATTTTCATCATCAAATTTTATATTAATTATTAATTTTGTCTCTAATATTTTTTTTAGTCAATTTCATTTTTAATGTTCTAGATCTTGATTAAATAAACTCTAATCCTAATTTAGATTGAAAAAAAGATGTGATTTTTTATTATTTTATTGAAAGAAGTTAGTCAAAAGATAAAATTGACTAAAATATAAAATATTAAAGACGAATTTGGCTGCAGAACAAAATTAATAATTAGTATAAAGTTTGGAGATAAAATTAATATTTTGATCCATTTAGATATATAGTTGATATGAAAATGCTTTAAATTATGAATACCGGTCATACGATGGATATAATACCGATAGAGTATTACTATAATATAATACAGTTAATGTAAAATTTGAAAACGAAATTAGTGTTTTTGCCTAAAATTAATTATCAATTCTCATATTGTTAAGAGATGAAATTCTACTATTATTTTACAACGAAATTTTAACTTTAAGTAAAATAAAAATATATAACATATTTTGCAATGACGCATCAAAAAATTGGTTAGGCGCCACTTTAGTCCTGGAATTCAAGAACCGTTCTTGAATTTCAAGAACCGTAGATTGGAGTCCCGAGTTCTTTTGGAGAAAAGAACTGAAGGCTAGCACCTTGGTGTCAGGCTGTCAGCAAACTGTTCGTGTGGATCACCGGCAGAGGAAGGACGCTTGGAGTGGACTTCTCTAGAATCGCAGTATTTCAAACGGACCGATTGAAACGCTTGAGGTATACTTCTTCCTTTACCGGTTTAAATTCAACTAGTGGATCCTGTAGGAAATCACAAGCTTTGCGCCATTTAAAGTTTTATTTTTAATTTCTTTGCTTCCGCTGCGCGCTTTGATCTGTGATTTCCCAACAGTGCTATCAGAGCCACGTTGGTTTTTGGTTTAGTACTGGTTTTGGTGATTATACATGTGATGTATGATGTTTGTTTACCGCTTTCAATCGTATGTTTGAATTTGCGAAAATCCACCGAAAGTTTTCTTTAAAAACTTAATCTATGGAATTGGTGCAAATTATATGTATATGATACATAGGAAATCAATTGGATTGATTTGGAAATTTTTCTTGAAATTTTGAGGCCTTGGTCGAAAATCCCTATATAATTATAATTATAATTGTTTTAATTATAATATTGTGGGGTGACTGAAAATTTATTAAAATTATGAATTTTAAAATTTTTGGGTAAATAATTTGAATTCTTGAATATGATTCTTGAATTCTATAATTATTGATACAAGGCTTAATTTTCAAGAAGGGATGTTAAAATTGCACAAACCCTAATTGAACACATTTGAAAAAATTGTTTTTGTATGTGTTGTTGTATACCGTGTTTGATATATTAATATGTGAATTGTTCATATGTTTTATATGGTGTTGGATATGGCTCTAGGGTTTTTGGTAAATACGGCCTGCGTGTCGTCTCCCTATATTCCGATGTAATTTTACATTTTTTTATACCTCAATGTAACTGAGGTTTTTCCCAATGTAATTTTATTTTTCTTTTTAGAAAAATTCTCTCATTGGCTTGAGGGGATTATAGGGTAAATGAGTCATATCTAAACACGGTGTTTTTATGCATTTAGTATTTTGTATGAGATGCAATGCGCTAGATGTATGCCTAGGGGTGCAAATTTTAACATGCAATATTTTATTTTATGCTACAACCATGTATAGATACGAGCGTAGGATTTTGTATGAGATACAAGATCCGTGCATGTGTTTATATGTATGAGATACATGGGGAAATAAACACATGGCACGACTCGTTTGATTTTAAAATTGGTTTTAAAATTGAACTAAAACGGAACATTAAAAATGAACCCTTTTAAAAATCTTAAGTTTTAATGTCATCAATAAAACACCCTGTTAAATCTTGTTCATCGTAGAGCGGTGATTGCCCTCCGCGACACGTATCTACCTTGACCTTGAGGAGACACGGGTGAATGGGAGATTCAACGCAACGCCTCGTTGAAGTCTTGGTTTGCTAGATGCGGTGATCGCCCTCCAAAACACGTGTTTAGTGGGCCTTGATGATATGGGGTTGGGCTTCGGCCTCGTTGTTTTGAGCCTAGTCATTCACAAATTTTATTGTGTGACTTAATGGGGTTATCAAATTGGATTTGGACCTCAAGGCATTAGATGGGATAAACATGCCATAATAAGTATCATATGATGATACAGTCCCATAAAGATCTAAGAGTCACATGAGATGTGATTGGTAAAGAGTTACCTACCTAAATAACCAAAGGGCGCATGATCGCCCTCCGCGACGGCAAACTTTGGTGAAATATGGATCTTAGCCACTAATAATAAATTTGCTGGGTTTTATAAAATGGTAGATATATTTTTGCTAATCAAACTTTCATATCTTGATTGTAGAATCAAATGGCAAACAATAGTTCAACGATATCACTGCGATCTATCCTTGAGAAGGATAAGTTGTCTAGGACAAACTTCCTTGACTGGTTTCGTAATTTGAGAATTGTTCTCACCCAAGAAAGGAAGCTTTATGTCCTAGAAAAACCTCTCCCTAAGGAGCCTGCCAACGACGCTCCAAGAGCTCAAAAGAATGCTTATGAGAAGCACTTCGATGACTCTTTGGAGGTCTCTTGCCTGATGCTAGACACAATGATTCCCGAGTTGCAAAAGGACTTGGAATTGTTGATGGCTTTTGAGATAATAACACGTCTCAAGGAAATGTTCCAACACCATGATAGGCAAGAGAGGTATGAGACCACTAAGGCTCTACACTCTTGCAAGATGGCTGAAAGTGCATCCGTTAGTACCCATGTCATGAGGATGAAGGGGTACATAGATCACCTTGGTAGGCTGGGATTTCCCATTACTCCGGAGCTTGCGACAGATTTGATCCTGAACTCGCTGCCTAAAAGTTATGACCGGTTTGTCATGAACTTTAATGTGAGTGGAATGGAGAAATCACTTTCTGAGCTGCATGAGATGCTCAAGACTGCTGAGGCATCCATGAAAAGGGCGCCTGCAACAGTCTTGATAGTTCAGAAAGGCCAAGGGAAGGGGAAGGGCAAAGGAAAGAGGATGGGAACCGTCCTGGTTGGTGAGACCAAGCCAGTGGACAAGCCTAACCTACAACCTGCCAAGAAGGCAAAGCCTTCAAAGGATGCGATTTGCTCTTTCTGCCAAATGCCAGGACATTGGATAAGAAATTGCAAATTGTATTGGGAAGATCAAAAGAAGAAGAAGAGCTGTGAGGCCTCTACTTCAGGTATCTTTATTATAAATGTTCTTTTCTACTTAAACCACTTGGGTATTAGATACATCATGTGGTTCTCACATTTGATGTGTAGGGTCTTGGAGACAGTAGAAAGCTGGACAGAAGCGAGGTGGACCTACGTATGGGCAATGGAGCAAGGGTTGCTGCTGTTGCTGTAGGAACATATGAGCTTGTGTTGCCCTCTGGGCATGTTTTATAATTGTTATTATGTACCTTCATTGAGTTCAAACAATGTTTCCCTTTCTTATTTGGATAAGGAAGGTTTTACATGTGTTAACTGTAATGGAAGGAGTTCAATTTATAAAGATGATGTTTATTTTCTTTTGGTGATTTGCAAGATAATCATTGCATCTTAAAATTAGAACGACAACACGATAACAATATTTATAACATTGATACGAAAAGGATTAAGGTTAGAGAATCTAATCCTACATACCTTTGGCATTGTCGTTTAGGCCATATAAACGAGAAACGCCTTAAGAAGCTCCATGAGGATGAACTTCTAAGCTCATTTGATTTTGAATCATATGAGGCTTGCGAATCTTGTCTACTTGGAAAGATGACAAAGGTGCCTTTTACTGGTCACAGTGAGAGGGCATCTGACTTATTGGGAATCATACATAGTGATGTATGTGGACCCATGAGTACTCAAGCTAGAGGTGATTAATCATACTTCATTACGTTCACTGACGACTTCAGTAGTTTTGACTATGAAGCATAAGTCAAAGTCTTTTGAAATGTTCAAAAGATTTCAAAGTGAAGTAGAGAACTAACTAGGCAAGAAAATCAAAGTCCTTCGATCCGATCGAGGGGGCGAGTATTTGAGCCGAAGGTTCGTTGATCATCTTAGAAGTTGTGGGATAGTCTCACTGTTGGAGATTGTGCCCTAGGGCCAATCATTTTATAAATATGTTGTGAACATATTGATTAATTCATGGAGATAAATTAATGGTTATCATATTATTAGCATGTTTACTATGATAACAGTCCGTGATTAATTATGAGATAATTAATCTAAATTTGTCCCTGGTCGCTCATTCAGGTGGGAACTTGAAATGAACTAAGACCAGCATGACCTCGGTGCATAGAGATGCATGCACTAGATGCTGGTACGCGAGTCATGGTGCAATTACGTAAGGGGTTACGAGTTGCTGGACTGACCCAGAGAGTCCTGCATGGGTTTAGTCATCAGCTTGCCTCTCCTGTACACCTGTCACGACGCCTTAGACCTGAGGTCATCATTATTCCGGCGTTGCAGTTGTCAGACTTTGGCTTAGTCTAACGTTGCCCGTAACAGGGTAGCCATAAGGGCTAAGTACGGGTTTGGTTGATTGCCGTGCTGAGGAATGTGGATTGGCCAAGATGGGATTTTGTCCCTCATTAACATGAGAGATATCTAACTGGCGCCCTCGTTGAGTCTGTCCAGGAAATGCGTGGCCACGCTGGGATATGGGACTTACTCAGGAAATCGAGAAAGTTGAGGTTTGGATTATGGATGACTTTCCTGTGCCTAATCCATGACCAAGATATCGTGTGACAATAGGGTCTTTAACAAGGTGGTACTAAGGTTAAGTCGGTTTTGGTAAAAACGATAACTCACGTATTTTGGGTAGTCGTGATGGCTTGCTAGAGTCCGCTCACGACTTGTAGGTCATGGAGATGACCTGCTGCCAACTTCACGTGGGGCCTGCTGGGTCACACACGAGCAGGAACAGGACACCGTTTAAAAGGGACACGAATTAGGGTTAATTCGTGGGTCACTCCGGTGACACGATTTAAGACAGGAAAAATGTCTGGGACATTAAGTCTTGTCTTAATTGATCTACAGTTGTGAAGTATTTAAATTTGTGAGACAAATTTAAATATAATAATTGTTAAATGATTAATGGGGATTAATTATATACAATTTAAATATTAGGGAAAATAATTCAGATAAGGTTCCTAAAAGTTAGGAAATTATTGATTTATAAAATTCCCTAATATTGGCATGAGGGTGGCGGCTCTTTTGATGATTTTTATTAATAAAAATGTTTTATTAATTTAAGTCATGAATTTGAATTCAAAAGATTTGATGGAGATATCAAAAGATTTGAATTCAAATAGATTTGGTGAGATCTCAAATCAGGATCTTTGGAGAATCATGACTTCCTAAGAGTTAGAAAGGTTTTTGATTTATAAAATTCCAAGGATATATTGGAGCAATATGGCGCCATGCTTAGGTGGGTCCCAAGGAAGATTTGATCTTCCAATTGATTCTCTAAGATTACGATTTGAATTTAAATTAAATATTATGGTAATATTTAAATTTGAAATTCAAATTCATGAAGCCATATTATTATAATTTAGAATTATAATAATGCCCTAAATATAATTATATATATAGAAGTAGCCTAAGGCTAGGCGCCTAGTGCTAAACCAAGGTGAGAATTCATTTGTGCAACTTTCATCCTCCTTGTTGTGAGAGATGAAAATCGCCACCTTCAAAACCCTAGCTTCCAAGTGAGGAAATTTTTGGTTCTCAAGAGTTGAGAGGGAAAAATCGAGTTTGCCTAAGGAGTTAGGAAATTCGATTTGAGGTTACCAAAAATTAGGGTTTGTGAGAGAAGGAAAGACAAGAAGGAGTTCTTGTGGGGAATTCTCCATTGCGCCACCTTTGGATTTTGAATCAAGAAGGAGTTCTTAAAGATATGGATTTTTGATGACCGAGAACAAGGATGTGTTGCTCATGGAGCATGGTGAGCCGACCACCTATCAAGAAGTTATTGTGGGTCCCAACTCTGAAAAATGGGTTGAAGCCATGAAGGCTGAGATGCAATCCATGTACGACAACAAGGTATGGACCTTAGTCGCTCCACCTGAAGGTGTAAAAGCCGTAGGGTGCAAGTGGGTTTTCAAGGAGAAAACAGACATGGATGGCAATAACGACGTCTTCAAGGCCAGGCTAGTTGCAAAGGGGTTCACTCAACGTCATGGTATTGACTGTGACAAATCGTTTTCCCCTGTTGCAATAGCCAAGTCCATTAGGATCCTGTTTGCCATAGTTGCATATTATGACTATGAGATATGGCAAGTGGATGTCAAAACAACATTCCTTAATGGAAGACTTCCCGAGGATGTGTACATTACACAACCTGAGGGGTTTGTATGTCCAGAGGAACTAGAGAAGGTATGAAAGCTTCAGAGATCCATTTATGGATCGAAGCAAGCATCACAGAGTTGGAATCATCGTTTTGATGAGGTAGTCAAAAGAGTTTGGCTTCTTACAAAACCCTGATGAGGCTTGTGTTTACAAGAAGGTTAGTGGGAGCACGATTGTGTTCTTGGTGCTTTATGTCAATGACATTTTGCTCATTAGAAATGATATTCCTACCTTGAAGATTGTGAATCTTAGTTGGGAAAATCATTCTCAATGAAGGACTTAGAAGAAGATGCCTATATTCTAGGCATCAAGATCTATAGAGATAGATCTCGAAGGCTTCTTAGATTAAGTCAGAGTACATACTTGGATGAGGTACTGAAGGGGTTCAGTATGCAAGACTCCAAGAAGGGATTCATACCGATGAATCATGGTTTAGTCCTGAGCAAGAGTCAGTGTCCCAAGACACTTGATGAGCGAGGGCGCATGAGTGGCATCCCTTATGCTTCGGCAATAGGATCCATCATGTATGCCATGCTGTGTACTCGACCCGATGAGTCGTTTTCCCTGAGTATGACGAGTCGGTTCCAACAAGACCCTGGTGAGGATCATTGTGTTGGAGATTGTGTCCTAGGGCCAATCGTTTTATGTTAAATATGTTATGAACATATTATTAATTTATGGAAGATAAATTAATGTGTTGTCATATTATTAGCATGTTTACTATGATAACATCCATGATTAATTATGAGATAATTAATCTAAACTTGTCCCTGGTCGATTATTTTTGTGGGAACAAAAATGAACTAAGACCAGCATGACCTCGGTGCATGAGATGCACGCACTAGATGCTGGGACGAGAGTCATGGTGCAATTACGTAAGGTGGTTACGAATTGCTGGACTGACCCGGAGAGTCCTGCATGGGTTTAGTCATCAGCTAGTCTCTCCTAGTACGCCTGTAGCGATGCCTTTGACCTGAGGTCAATGACTATTCCAGCGTTGCAGTTGTCAGTCTTTGGCTTAGTCTAACGCTGCCCGTAACAGGGTAGTTATACGGGCTGAGTACGGGGCTGGTTGATTGCTCTGCAGTGGAATGTGGATTGGCCAAAATGGGATTTTGTCCCTCATTAAGTTGAGAGATATCTAACTGGCGCCCTCGATGAGTCTGTCCAGGAAAATGCGTGGCCACGCTGGGATTTGGGACTTACTCAAGGAATCGAGAAAGTTGAGGTTTGGATTATGGATGACATACCTGTGCCTAGTCCATGACCAAGATATCGTAGGACAATCGGATCACGTACACGGAGGTACTGAGGTTAAGTCGTTCTTCCGGTTACCGAACGATAACTCACGGATTTTGGGTAGTTGTGATGGCTTGCTAGAGTCCGCTCACAACTTGTAGGTCATGGGGATGCCCTACTGCCAACTTCACGTGGGGCCTGCTGGGTCACACACGAGCAGGAACTGATCACCATTCGAGTGGGACACGAATTAGGGTTAATTCGTGGGTCACGCGAGTGACACGATTTAAGACACAGAGGAAATGTCTGGGACATTAGGTCTGGTCTTAATTAATCTACAGATGACATATTTAGATTTGTGGGACAAATTTAAATATTAATAATTGAATATAATTAATGAGATTAATTATAGGCAATTTAAATATTAGGAAAATAATTCTGGATAATGTTCCTAAGAGTTAGGAAATTATTGAATTATAAAATTCCTAATAAATAGGAGAGGGTGGCGCCTCTTGGGAATTATTTGGGTTAAATAAAAATGTTTTATTTAATTCAAATAATATTTGAAATTCAAATGGAGATTTGAAATTCAAAAGATTTGGTGAGTATCTTTTAATATCTTTGGTGAATCAAAAATTAGAGGTTTTTGATTAATTAAATTCCAAGGATAATTAAAGGGGGTTAGGCGCCATCTTGGTGGGTCCCATTGGGAGATTTGATCTCTCAATTTGATTCTCCAAGATTGCATTTTGAATTTAAATATAATATTAAGGTAATATTATAATTATAAATTCAAGGCCTAAAATAATTATATTATCAGAATATCTTTATTTTAGGAATTATTAAATCACCAAATTTCTCCCTATATATACTAGGCAAGTCGACTTGCCCTAGAGATATATGTGAAAAACATAACACAAACCCTAATTTGATTTTCCTCCTAAGAGTTAGAGAGAGAAAATATTCTTTTGCACACACACATAGAGAAAGTCGACTTTCTCTAAGAGTTAGAGAATTTCGACTTTAGCTCTAAAGTTAGGGTTTTGAGAGAAGAATAGGCAAGAAGGAGTTCTTGTGGGGGGATTCTTCTAAGCGCCACCTCAGTTGCTGATTCAAGAAGGAGTTCTTGAAGTCAGAGGTCTGTAGATTGGTCCCAGAATTCTTTTGGAGAAAAGAATTGGAGGCTAGCACCTCGGTGTTCAAAGAAACTGTTCGTGTGGATTACTGGCAGAGGGAGAACTCTGGGAGTGGACTCCGTGGAACTCGCCCCGTTCAACCATCGAATTGAAACTCTGAGGTATAACACTAACCAAAAGTTTTAAATTCTACTAGCGGATCCGTTCGGGAATCATAGGACCTAGGCGTTTAATTTTAATTTTAATTTTTGCTTCCGCTGCCTTAGGCGCCTAGGATTCCCAACACATTGGACTGCTGTCATAAACATCCTTAAGTACTTGAGAAGAACTAAGGATGAAATTATTGGTTTATGGTGGAACTGATGTGTAATTGGTTACACAGGTGCCCGTTTTTCAAACCTACCAAGATGAATTTAAATCGTAGTCTGGATACGTGGTTCTCCTGAACGGTGGCATCGTGAGTTGGAAAGGTTCCAAGAAGAGCACGATTGCTGATTCTACAACATAGGGTTGGTCGCGTGGAGACGCGGACCGTAAAACTAATGTCTGAGGTATGCTTGGTGGTCACTCTGTGGAGATAGAAAAGACACCAAATGGGACTGGTTCCCCACTGATGTTCCGACAGTGATGTATATACTCAGACGTTATCACCTTGAGATTGTGATGTCAAGATATGTAAAGTAGCAGTCGAGGATAATGTTGCCGATCCTCCTACGAAACCCCTAGCACGGGTCTTACATGAACGTCATGTAATGTCAATGGAGATTAGACACATTAATGGATGTTCCTAGTGTAGGAACAGTTTGATTAATGATTGTACCTAGTGCAAGTGGGAGTTTGATGGAGATTGTGCCCTAGGGCCAATCATTTTGTGTATATGTTTTGAACATATTAATTAATTTATAGTTGATAAATTATGTTGTTATCATATTATTAGCATGTTTACTATGATAGCGTCCTTGATTAATTATGTGATAATTAATCTAAATCTGTCCCTGGTCGATTGTTCTCGTGGGAGCGAGAATGAACTAAGACCAGCATGACCTCGGTGTATGGAGATGCATGCACTAGATGCTTTACGAGAGTCATGGTGCAATGATGTAAAGGTTACAAGTTGCTGGACCGACCCGGAGAGTCCTGCATGGGTTTTAGTCATGAGCTAGCCTCTCCTGTACACCTGTCACGATGCCCTTAGACCTGAGGTCTTGACTATTCCGGCATTGTAGTTGTCAGACTTTGGCCTAGTCCAACATTGCCCGTAGCAGGGTAGCCATACAGGCTAGGTACGGGTTTGGTTGATTACCGTGCTGAGGAATGTGGTTGACCAAGATGGAATTTTGTCCCTCATTAAGATGAGAGATATTTAACTAGGCCCCTCGATGAGTCTGTCCAAGGAATGTGCGGCCGCACAGGGAAATGGGACTAACTCATGGAATCGAGAAAGTTATGGTTTGGATTAAGGATGACTTTCCCGTGCCTTATCCATGACCAAAATATCGTGTGACAATCGGGATCAAGACAGGGAGGTACTAAGGTTAAATCGGTTTTGATAAAACGATAACTCACGTGTTTTGGGTAGTCGTGATGGCTTGCTAGAGTCCGCTCTCGACTTGTGAGTCATAGAGATGGTTTGCTGCTAACTTCACGTGGGGCCTGCTGGGTCACACATGAGCAGGATCAAGACACCGCTTAAGGGACACGAATTAGGGTTAATTCGTGAGTCACTCCAGTGACACGATTTAAGACATAGCTGAATGTCTGGGACACGAAGTCTTGTCTTAAGTAATATCTACGTTTGTGATATTTAAATTTGTTGGACAAGTTTAAATATATATTAATTATTAAATTGTTAATTTGATTAATCTATTTACAATTAATATTCTTGTTTATAATATTAGGGAATAATAAATTAGATAAGGTTCCTAAAAGTTAGGAGATTATTGATTTATTAAATTCACTAATATTTGGGATAACAAGATTGAGGGTGGCGCCTCATGTAGGGATTTTAATTAATGGAAATGTTTTGTTAATTAAAGTCATGACTTGGATTTGAATTTGAATTCAAGATTTAATTTTGATTTCAAGATTCAACTTTTGAATTAAAGATATTAGGGTAATATCTTAATTCAATATTGTTAGGAAATAAATAAGTTGGTTATATCTTCCTACAAGTTTGGATTGGTATTTTGATTTATTAAATTCCTAAGATAATAAGGGGAGGATGGCGCATGGCTTTGTGGGTCCAAGGGAAGATTTGATCTTCCATTTTGATTCTCAATGATTGCATTTTGAATTCAAATTAAGATATTAAGGTAATATTTTAATTAAGAATTCAAGTCCTAAAATTATAATACTATTGTAATCTTATAATTTTATAATTTGATAATCCACTAATTTAGGGATTCCCTAATTATAATTATCAAACTCCCCAAACTCTATAAAATAGGGAGGCCAAGTCGAATTGAAAAGCTAGTTCTAAAAAAAGGGAAAATTCGACTTTTAGCTTTGTGAGGAAAAGAGAAAAATCGGCAAACCCTAGTTCTAGAGAGAGAAAGTCGAACTTCTCCAAGAGAGAGAGAGAATTCGACTTGTACCAAAAGCCTAGGGTTTTTGTGTGAGACCAAGAAGGGGTTCTTGGTTAGGCGCCACTTTAGTCCTGGAATTCAAGAATAGTTCTTGAATTTCAAGAACTGTAGATTGGAGTCCCGAGTTCTTTTGGAGAAAACAACTGAAGGCTAGCACCTTGGTGTCAGCAAACTGTTCGTGTGGATCACCAGCAGAGGAAGGACGCTTGGAGTGGACTTCTCTGGAATCGCAGTATTTCAAATGGACCGATTGAAACGCTTGAGATATACTTCTTCCTTTACCGGTTTAAATTCAACTAGTGGATCCTGTAGGAAATCACAAGCTTTGCGCCATTTAAAGTTTTATTTTTAATTTCTTTGCTTCCGCTGCGCGCTTTGATCTGTGATTTCCCAACAATAATAGGCCCAATAATCAGGAGGCCCAAATGGCAGAACATGCCCTTAGTCCAGCAGGCCACGAACCCACCAGATGGGTCACATGGGCGTGAACACCCTACATCTTGCAAAGCCAAGGACGCCCACAGTCACGGAGGAAATGGGCGTCAACACACCAACAAATAAGGAAACATTCCCTAAATCAATCAGGAACCAATCAAGGATCGCCCAAGATCCGCTGTCAATCAAGACAGGTCAATCAGAGATCCTTCCCCTTGATAACACCTTGGTCATCAAGGCACCTTTCACGGAAAAGGAAATTACGTGGGAGCCAAGGATCACAATCAGATCAGCCAGGATCACAATCAAGCATCCAGGCATTTATGGCAAGATCACAACTGATTGCCCTCAGCCAGTATAAAAGGTTAACCCTTCACACTTGAAAAAGGTACGCTCTCTACTCAGTCAATTGACGTTATTGAGCTCATAACCCTTACTAACTTAAGCATCGGAGGTGAATCGCAGGGCCACCCTGTGTGTTCATTGTCTTGCAGGTAACCCTTGACCCAGAGTTACCTCATCTGAACCAAGTAATGACCTCTGGCCAGAACCTAGTTCATCAGAAATATTTTAACATATATAAATACATAACATTTTGTTCATATATTTTATAAAGGAAAACATTTTTTACTTTTTTAAACAAAAGTTGATGCAAAATTATATATATATATATATATATATATATTAGCACATTTCATATCTTAAAAAATTACATAAACGCAAAATTTTATAAGTTTTTTCTTGAAAAAATAGTTTACATCTTCTCAGCAATGCAAAACCTTAATGTGCTTTATTTAATATAATGTTTAATAGTTATTAAAGAAAATTAATTATCATTTCTCATATTGTTAAGAGATGAAATTCTACTATTATTTTACAACGAAATTTTAACTATAAATAAAATAAAAATATATAAATTTAATTAAAAATATTATGATTATGAAAATTTAATTAAAATTAATATAAATTATATGAATTCACAAACTAATTAAACTTTAAAAATAATATCAACTACAAGAATCCAGCGAGTTGAGACATGTTTATATAATGCTTTGCATAAAGCAAAAACAATAATAATAATAATAATAATAATAATAATAATAATAATAATTAAGAAGTCAGGTCTAAATTATTTTAAAGAAAACTATTTAAATTTCTTAGAAAATGATTAAATAACTGGTCTCAGATCTACACTAATGGTCAAAAAACCATTTCTTAGAAATTGATCCAAGACTAGCCAATTACTTTTTCAACTACTGCAGCCCATCATGTGTTGTTGTGTTCACATTTACATTACAAGACCGTATGCCTCAATTATTGTATTTCTAACTTTCCGGGTCGGTTGCTGGATTGTATTATGAATTGTGTCACGTCCTCTTCGTTTTCACTTCTCTTGAATGGTCAAATCTCGTCTCAGCTTGCTGCGTTTCGTGGGCTTAGACAAGGGGACCCGTTTTCTCCATACCTCTTTATTATATGTATGAATGTTCTCTCGTGTTTATTGAGTAAAGCTGAGAGGAATAGAGATCTCCAGGGTATTCAGTTTGCTATAAGGGGCCCCAACATTTCACATTTATTGTACTCTGATGACCTGGTGGTGTTCTTTAAGGCGGATTCACAATTAGTTTGCAGGTTGAAGAACCTTCTCGATGCCTTTTGTTGTAGGGCTGGTCTTTCTATCAATAACCAGAAGTCTTGTCTAGTGCTCAGTCTGAATTCTTCTGGTGAGCTCAAATCGACTTGTGCCTCTGTTCTCGAGGCGAAACTTTGAGGACCTGGTTGATAAGTACCTTGGTGTCTTTGTGGATGATAGACACGACTACAGGCGAAACTTTGAGGACCTGGTTGTTAAGATTCAAAATAGATTAGCTGGCTGGAAGAGTCGTATGCTCTCTCAGGCGGCGAGACTCACTCTGATCAAATCTGTCATCCAGTCGGACCCTGTGTATAAATTCTCTTGTTTTCAGGCGCCTAAGCGGGTGTTGTATGCTATCAATAGTACAATTACTAACTTCTTCTGGGGTTATAATGGAGACAGACCTCGTATGCATCTTCTAAATCAACAGGTTCTCTTCTATCCTAAACGTGAAGGGGGTCTTGGGCTTTGCGATGCAAGTCTTGTCAACAGAGCCCTGCTGGCTAAGCAATCTTGGAGGATCATCCAGAAGCAAAAGTCAATTACGTCTGCTTGGGTTCGTAACAAGTATGTGGTTCACCACTCTGATTTCCAATTTAAGGAGAATATTAAATGCTCTTTGGCTTGGAGGGGGTTAAGACAAACTCCCATATCATCACTGATCATCTTCGGTGGAGGTTAGGTAGGGGTGGCCGTGTGGATGTTCGTAGCAAATTCTGGGACAATCATTTAGGTGGGTCTCCTTTTGGTATTTTTGTGAATGATCTTCTACGCCATGACTCATATACTTGGGGTTTAAACAAGATCAATATTGTGTGTTCGAAAGCGGAGGCCAGACGACTGGTGGATGGGCCGAATCCGGTGAGGGATAGGCCTGATAGTCTTGTTTGGACACCTGTTGCTACCGGGTCGTTTACGACTGCTGCAGGCTACGAGTTTCTGCTGAAGTCTGACCATCTGGAGTTTAGCAATCCTCGCTCTTTTGATCATGTGTTCCCATGGAAGTATTTTTGGCGAACGAAAGTGCCGATGAGGATTTTAGTGTTTGCTTGGAAAGCATGGCACGGGGCTCTCCCTACCTTTACAAACCTCAACAGACATCATCTTAGATGTGATGTGTTTTGTCCGTTTTGTGGTGGATCAGATGACTCGGTTGATCATGTCTTCCTACACTGCCATTTTTCTAGGGCCGTTTGGTTTTGGCTTGATATCTCGTTGAGGTCTGACTGCCCCAGGTTCAGGAACACTCTGCGGTGGCTCAAATTCTGGGTTCAACGTTGGAAAAAGAATCCGGATAGTTTCGTTGTTGTTTGGCTTACGATGCTCTTGGCTATGGACGTGATTTGGAGGCTGAGGAACGAGGCAATTCGCACGTGTCAACACGTCTCTCCGCAGAAAGCCATCATCATGATTATTAGGACTAGAGAGGTTTATCAGTATGTATTTGATAGTTTATTTTCCTCGTCTTGTTCTGTATCAGATTATGTCATGATGTCTTCTTTTATTGCGTCGTCTAGTAATAGTGGTCTATCTTAGAGTCGGGCCACACGGATGTGGGGCCTGTTCTACCCACTATGTAGTCTAGGTCGTCCGAGATTCTGAGCTCGCCTTTTGTTCACTGTTTTTTCTCAAAGCTTTTATTATTATATAAAAAAAAAAATTATTGTACTTCTAAGATGAAAATCATGGTCATATTTTTGTTTGCTAGTACACATTTACACGTGTTGTGTTCACATTTATTTATTTATTTTATACTGTTCACATTTATTTTTAAATTTAGGCTTAAGTGGACTTTTGGTCCCGTAATTTTAACGAAGGTTTCAATTTGGTCCCCTAAATTTTTTTGTTGTAATTTTGGTCCCCTAACTTTTGAAAATGTTGGTCCCATAACTTTTTTTGTTGCAATTTTGGTCCCCTAACTTTCTAAATCGTCTCACCGTTGGTCCCAAGTGCATTTCCAAGTCATGAAAATGTCTCCCCATAATAGTCATTTTTTAATCCACTTCACCCATATTTGGCACATCATCAGCCAACTCAGCCTATCAGATCAGCACTAACGGCAGATAATGGATGGAAAAAGTGCACTTAGACCTTAAATTTAAGAAATATGTCAAGATTATTGTAATAAATTAGTTTCTAAATTTAGATTATTTTTTTATTTTCAAATTTATCCTTTTTTATTTTTTTAATTTATATTTAATTTATCTTTTTTTTTATTTTTAAATTTAAAAAAGTGAAAAAATAAATTAACAATGTTATAAATATAAATTTCATAAATGAATTATATAAATATTATCAATTTTCATAATAATGTCATTAAGTGACATTTCTACTTTGTCTAACATATTTAAGTTAGTAATCAACATTTTCTAATTTTTTTACCCATAAATATATTTATAAAAAGACAAAACAAAAAAATCAACTTTCCACAATTCAACCAATTCACCGCTGGTTTTAGCAATTTTTAACGGGTTCCTCCTGTTGTGGCCAGTTCTTAGACTGGCCATTTTTGTTGATAGATTGGACCGGTCTAACCGGCCATAATTTAAAGCCAATTTGATTATCATCTCTAAATATTTTTTTAAAATCATTTTGAGAATTTAGAATATATTTTCTTAGTTTTTTGTTTTTTAAGTTTTAAAAACAATGTTTGGTATTTTGAATTTTTTTAAAAAAAATAAAACAATATCATCAAATATGTTTTCCAATTTTTTGTTTTTTAAAAATAAAAAACTGCTTTTAGAGAAGAATATCAAATAGACCCTTAATCTCTTGATAATTTTATTCATCTACGAAAAAGAAAGCCTATAATCCTATACTATAAGTTGTAGTATAAATTAGAGTAAACTAATAACTGAGTTCTTTAAGGGGGTTTGTTTGAATTGGGTATTTTGGGAGAGTTATACTTTAATTTTTTAGGAATCGAGTTGTCAGTTCAGTAATTTTTTATAAATCATATTATTAATTTACTGTATAACTTAAATGCAAACATATCAGTGAATGACTCACCGATCTAACTGTGAGAAGCTGAAATCACCTTTCAAAACAGACTGACGAATTTAACTCTCATCAAAGATAAGCACATAAAAAGGAAAAGTGCAGTTGAACATGAATTTCCATCAAGCTATTATATGGTTGTCCACTTGTCATAAAGAGAATGCTCATATTGGAGTGATATTGATGACTTTAATGACTAAACTCGTCACTGACTCACTGGCACCTGAAAAGGGGGAAAAGTAAGTTAGTGCCTGTTAGCCATGTAGCAATTAATGTATATCATATGGTTAGGTAGAGAAAAACTACATCTAATTTGGAGTTTCCATTTACTTCCAACTTTGATGTTTGATTATCCTAATATTGCAAGGCCGACCAAATTTTCATATCTTCACTTCAGTTGATATTTCAATATTCACTTGCAGTTTCTTAATTCTCAAATTTGGAAATGTACCTGATCATCAAATAAGAGAGGAATGGAGAAGATAAAGATTCGAACTAATTCCATGGTTGGCACAGAGAGACACCAGAAATTGATGCTTCTAATCCTTGTTCATCGTTTATATTGCTCGGTCACAGAATTATACAGGGCTTGTGTATATGCCTCCTTAGCCTGCACCATAAAAAAAAATCCTTATGGTTTCAATCAAATTAACCATGTACAATGCTGTTTGGAAACAAAGCAATGAACAATTAAGAGTTAAAAACTACAGCTTAAATGCAGACATAACAGTGAAGAGGTGACATATATAACATATCTCGAGTCTCTGACACATCCCAGATAAATATATATTTTAATCTTTAGCCTAATACCTTACTATTCTCAAAGCTAACCTAGACCTGATTCTGGATAGAAGGAAACTTGATACGGAAAAATCAGAATAAATTGAAGATATTTTCCCAAAAGTATGAATGCTTGTGTACTATATGGACCAGCATAACTGTTGATGTCATGTTATGGTAGAGAGACAGTTATTTTAACCAAGTGTAAATCCAAGTCATCAAATTCAACTAACCATTGCAGGACTTTCACTAGCAGCATTGATTTCATAGTATACCATTTTAATCTTTCAGGAACTAAAAAGTATACCATTTTGATCTTTCTCCGACTAAACTGTATATTTCAATCGACTGATTTGTCAGTTCGGTACTCTTTCAGGGACCAAATTGTTAGTTTACTCTTAATTTTACAACCTACCGGCATCCATTCTCCTGTGGGGAGATTTGGTCAATCTCTGCCACCACTTGGTGCAATCAAACAATCTGTGACCCACTCCTGTACCGGGGGAAGGTATATTAGTGATGAAATGCCAAGTTAATGGACATATGATCAATTTAAAAACACTACAAAGAATAGATAATATCTAAATGAAAAATAGCCGAAGCTAATGAGTTATGATTTGTAATATTACAGTTTTCAAGATAATAAGGATTGCAATTCATTCAGCAGTCATTTCCTAATGAACTAGCAGATACACCTTAAAAGCATAGCCAACTCCTCACAATTTGTCTATTTGCTTTTCTTCTCATTTCTACAAGTTCTGGAACATCTTTCAAGTGCTTTTTAGAGTAGACACAAATCAAATTCCTGCAAACAAAAATTGGAAGTCAATAGTTGACAACTTTGACTTTAATTTTTTGTTTAAGGAAATATATGAGCATGAATATAAGTAGATATATATAGACATATAAAAAAAAAAAAAAAAAAAAAAAAAAAAAAAAAAAACCTGCCCATACTTAAGGGCTTGCACAGAGGATCAGTTACAACCCTATCTCTTGCTACATAGTTCTGTAAGACAAAACACAGAATTTGATAACTTCAGCATTTACAAAAGTGCTTTGCAGTCTCCGCTTCAAAATAGCCAGAAATTAAAAATTGAACATTTACCATGTTTTCAGCAATATATGGGAATGATTTTTCGAGAAGCAATGCAATAATTGCAGGATCTGCTTCAGTTTGATGATTCGACATCAAGATGATATTGTGTCCCTGCAGTAACTTTTTTAGTTTCCCAGAATTGTCTTATTGACCTCTTGGCGCTGAAGAATGAAAACTAAGCTAGGGAAAATATACTGAAAACCAGTAAATCAGAATCAGGCTTGGAATATCAACAAATGAATGAGGTAGATAAGTACTAAACTCACACGGTATGCATAAATACTAACCTCACAATGAGGTAGACATGACAATGGAAAAATATCAGATTTTCTGTTTTTCCCCTCAAAACTATTTGCTTGGTTAGAAAAGGTTAATTCTATCAACGTTTTACAGCAAGCAAAGAAATTGAGAAACAACCCTATAGAATTAAAAATCAGCATATTAAAAATTGGCACCTGCTTGAGTTTCTCTTCCATTCCATAGAAAAGGGAAATGTTGCCAACATAAGAATTTCTGCAACAAAAATTATCACATTTGAAAAAAGAATTACGAGGTACATGAGGATAGAACTGAATCAGCTGACATCATCTTGTTTCATAGTCTTGGATTCCATTTCTATATAGTATAGGTAACCCTGAGTAACATCCAATAAATCAAATATATACGTTAATATATCAAGACACCCATGCCTCG
Source organism: Chamaecrista fasciculata (assembly GCA_003254925.1). Lineage (NCBI taxonomy): Eukaryota > Viridiplantae > Streptophyta > Magnoliopsida > Fabales > Fabaceae > Chamaecrista > Chamaecrista fasciculata. The sequence goes on from QANZ01041876.1 coordinate 67,957, forward strand.
TATACTGGTTGTTTTAGATAAGAAAGCAGGTATAAAAGCTTGACTTTTAGGATATGCTAAAGACTAAATAATTTATTTACATCCCCTACGCGGTTGAAGGTATTGACATATAAATTCTGGGGGAAATTATATCTATGCACTTGATCTCTGAGTCCAATTGCTATGTTCCCACTAATATTAAAAATTGGCAATTTAACCCAAATTAATTAGTCCCATTTCAGTAAGCAACCTACATTTGGAAATTGTAACTTTCTAAAAGTACCAAAATACCCTTCACTTTCCCTCTCTTTTTCATCTTCCCCAATCTAATTATCCATGGTATCAATTAATCCTTAATCAAGTTGGTCTTGTCACTTAAATTTTCTTCATCATGTTTTAAATATACTATAAACTTGAAAGGTCATTTGGAAATTTGAAAGTCTGAAAGTCAATATAGATTGGTTAGGAAAGATGAAAAGGAGGGGAAGATGACAGTTAGTTTTTTAATTTTCATGGTTTAGATTTCTAAATAAAGATGTAATATACAGCTTTTTCATATTACGAGGGATTGCAATGAAGACAGATTAGGAGGAGTAAGTGCAATTTGCCCTGAATTCTATGAACAACAATACCTAGAACAATTGCCTCCAAGGTTATTTAATTCTTAGCAACTCTGTGAACTCTGTGTTGAGTAGTACTTCTGCTTGGGAATGTCACAACCAGGTCTAACTATTTACATAGCAATTTGTTCAACTGTTGCTATTATTGTCTCATATACATTCAGATACATGATAAAATTTCACTCCCCCTAAAGTTCCACAAAGACCAAAGAGCTAAGTCAACTGTTGGAAGGTAGAAGAAATCCAAGGATTCACACTACTTATTTACAAGTAGAAAATAATCAGAGGCTAAGGAATAACAAATGCATCAATAGTCTCTCTCATAGAGCCATTTGGCATTGGTTATATGTTCCACATGCACGTTGCATGCTGCATTGCTTCCATCAACCGAGAACATAACCCTTCGGGTTTAGGACAATGAACAACCCATGCATTTATTCTCACACTTGACTCCTCTCACCAGCTAGGCATTGAATGAATAAAGTTTAATGAGTATACAAGCAATATGAATGATATATATAAAGGGTCATTCATGAAACTTTGAATAGCCATTTGCATACGCAATCAACAACACTAGTCAATTAAGTAAAGCTAAATTGACCAATGCCATTCAGATGAAGGATGAGTAGATCAACTGATCAAGTTATAAACTAACCTGAAATCAATCAAAGGGTGAATATAGTTTTGACCAAATATGTAGTAGTCAAAAGGCTCTCGCTTTGCCCTGTGCAGCGGTTTAAAGACAAAAGGATCCTGGAAAAACAAATATGATATATCAAGCTTGATATTGCTTTGAGGTAATTACATGGCAAATTAAATATGCATATATCCTAGATCCTATTGAAACATTTCTATTAAGCAAGATATTTTGCAGAAACGATAGGCGCAAACACTCCTAGGATCCAATCTTACCACCACATCCATAAATATGCGATCTAACAAAACAGTCATATTTGACAATACAATCTCATCTGCCCTAGGATCCCCACTTTGGAAAACCTGAAACATAATTGCATGAAAAAATAAATTAATTCATTTAAAAGCCAGAAATATCAAAAGACGCATTTATACAACAAATTGCAGGTCCATAACTCAAATATACAAAGCTGTTTCCATTGTCCCAAAGTATATCTAAGTCTGCACTGAAAAGCCAATTGTGAGTTTGTATAAAAAAAAAAATAAAAAAGCCAATTGTGAGTTGAAAAAGTTCAGCTGAATTGTAAAGCAAAAATAAGTAGACTGAACCAGAGGATAAAGGACCGCAAGAGTTAAAGCCCTCTAAGTCTAATAAGTAATAATTTAGTTTATTCCTTGATAATAATCGAATTGATTAAGTTCTAAATAAGGGAAAACTACAAATAACACCCTTAAAATATCTCCTAAATAAAACTATGGTATCCAAATTAAGAACATAACACTTCAACACTAAACATTACATATTAGATAAAACAAACATCTAATAATTTAGTTAATTCCTGAATTTTATACCATAACATTTCCCTAATTTCTCAATTTCTGAAAAGCCAGTTTTAATTCCTAACATTCTCACTTTTTCTGATAGTTTATAGGGATGGAGTGTTAAATTTTAAAGTTCAGGTACCAGAGTTGTTACTAGGATATAGATTAGAGACATGATTGAATATTGTTATCTATTAGTATTTTCTATACACATACAAAATTCATACTAAACCATTGTCAACAGTCAACACAGCAATAAAAAACGTGCTAGAGGCATTAGTGCATATATAATTAGTCAATCTTGAGTTATTGCATGAAGCCAATATACAAACAAAGATAGGAGAGTAGGCAGATACAAGTTTTTCTTATTTCGTACTTAACACATGGTGTTTTGATTGCTTAGTCTCAAATTCAATCATGAGCAAGATTACATCAATTTTGTCCTACGGAAGGAGTAATAATTTAGTCAGGTAGAGACAAGTTATGTTACAGTTTTTTACTTCAATCGTAATGGCTGATGAAAGGTATAGTTAATCAAAAGTATAGAACAATGGAATGTTCACATTTATACTGATAATGATAAACATGAGTCATATGCACGCCACAAGAATATACACGATATGAATATAAACTTACTGCGTTTTTATAGCTCGGGTAGAATTCTTCCACTGTTGCAGCAACATTAGGAGGCAGAGATCCTGCTTCTGATTCCGGACAGAAATTCTGTAAATATACAAAAACCAATTTTCAGGATTTGATGCATTAAAAAATGCTTCAGGAGAAGAAGAGTATAGTAGGAACTGAAACCTCACAAACATAAATTATATCTCAAAGCACAGAAAACCCTAAGCTTCTACAGCAATACGACATGCACACACCTTCTCTCCTAGAGAGGAGAGGATATTAATGGACTAATAGAGTAGGAGGAGAGGATATTAATGGACTGAGTAGATATGTTGTTTGGGAGTTTTTAATGAGGAAAGGAATGAACACTTGTTAATCTTGTTTGGAAGTTATTAGTAATAAAATGGAAGGGAGTGGACACATGTTTATTTTGGTTAGTATAAGGATATAATTGTCATTAAAAAATTATAAAACTGTTCACTCCTTCCTTGGCACCCCAATGCAAAAATTGAATTTTGGGTGTCAAGTGTCCCTCCTTATCCACTCCACTCTCCCCATAAAAACTTCCAAACATAATTTTTTTACCTTTTATTCCTCCCTCTCCTCTCCATTTCCCCTTGACACCCCATCCAAACATACCCTTAAGAGTGATTGTTGAGAGAAGGAAGCTGGTGAATGGCGCACTCTCGTCCAATTTAATTAAACTATATATTGCCGTCAGGGTGATCCTTTGTCACCCTATCTGTTTCTGTTATGTGCAAATGTTCTCTTTTATTATTATATTGTCTATTGCTTTCATCTGAATCAAATGCTCACATTCAAGGAATTCAGTTTGCACATCAAGGACCTACCATTTCGCACTTAATGTATGCAGATGATACTATCTTATTTTTTAAGGCATCTGAAACTTCTTTTAACGCTGCCGCGGATACTCTAAACCTTTACAATTGGTTAGCTGGTCAAAGGATTAATTTTAACAAATCAGAATTGTTATTTTACTACACCAGCTGCTTTTAAGACAAAGATCTCTGACATGTTGGGAGTTCGAATTGTTAATCATTTAGGAAAGTATATGGGAGTTAAAATTGATTTTCATCCTAATAAAAAGGAAGTTTATAAAGAAATGGTTGATCAAATCCAAAATAAACTTCATGGTTGGAAAGCTCAGCTACTTTGGTCGTTTAACCTTGATTCAGTCTGTTCTGTAATCACTTCCAATTTATCAATTTTCCTCATTTGCCTTTCCTAAGAAGTACACTGATCAAATTGATGCTATCAGCAACAACTTCTTTTGGGGTTTTAAAAATGATCGCCCTTCTATGCATTTGCTCAAGAAATCCGTTGTCTTCTCGCCTAAGAATCAAGGGGGTGCTGGTTTACGATACTCTCATTTAGTTAATTAAGTACTACTGGCCAAGCAGGTATGAAAATTTCATTCTCAGAAGGACTCAGTTTTGTCACATTGGATTTCTGCGAAATATTTCCGAAATGACATGGAATCTGGTCCATCACACACAACTCAACCATCTTGGGTTTCGAAATATATCTCTTCTTCATCTCATCTTATTAATCAATTTCTGTGGTGACGTTTAGGTAATGGTAATTCTATACCACCATCTTGGCCTTTTTGGTGGACTTCCTTTTTATCTCATAACTCTTCTATTGCAAGTGTCAATGATTTTATCCATCCTTCGAGAGCTCATTGGGATCAGGGTAAACTTCAGAATTTTTTTTCAAAAGAGATTGTGAAGACCATACTCAAACTACCTTTTTCTCAGTGTAACCAACTTGACACTTTAATATGGTCGGCCTCTCCTTCAGGAAGTTACACAACTTCTACAGGATACTCTGTTCTGTTGGAGCAATAATCTTTTCAAGAATCTTCTAATGGTTTTTCTGTCTCAGGTAAATTCTGGGATTTGTTGTGGAAATTAAAATTTCCCAAACGAATTCTAGTGTTTCTCTGGCGCTTTCTTCATGATGCTTTGCCAACCGACATCACTTTGCAAGCTCATCATCTCCAAGTCCCCACCTCCTGTCACTTTTGTCATTCTTTTGATGAATCACAGTATCATCTGTTTTTCGGCTGCCTATTTGCTAGATCCATTTGGTTTGGATCCTCAACTTCAGAATATCCCATTCAGAATCTTGTGTTATTCCTTATGTCTGCCATCTGGCATGCTCGGAATCAAACAGTCTGCAGTTATCTTTGAGGGTACCAATGCTTTTCATATGTATTCATCCTCTTTTGTTGTTCTTCCTCAATTACAATCATTGTCAAAGTCGTCTCATATCAATACTAACATCTTCCATCCTGCTCTTGTACCTTTACGTCTTCAAGGGATGTTTTTGTTACTTAATTATCATAGTTTTCATGGTTGCAATTACTATATTTATGTCTTAGCTTCTCAATCTTGTATACGAGCATTTCATTTGAGGTCATTGAGGATCAGCGTTTCAAATTTCAAACAGGCTTACAAGGCCTACGTAGTTTTTTTCCTGTCTGTGAATCTTTCAAATGTCTCTTAGGTGACTATAATTTCATATTCAAAAGGAATTCTCAATGCGCTTCATCAAGGGACCAATGTTCATTACAATATGCAAACTCTTTTGCAAGATTGTACATGCCTCCTTAGTCATCTTCACTGCTCGTTTTATAGTTATAGTCAACATAGTAAAAGTTTCTTAAATTATGTTTACCAATTTCTAGTTACAAACGGTATGTATAATGGTTCCTCTATCTTTAATATGTACTAGACTGTGTTTGTTAATCATAAAAAAAAAGTTATTACATTGGAATATTAATTATCTATAATAAATTATTAATTTATAACTATTTATTATAANAAGAAACAAGTTGAGTAATCGTTAATTGCCTCATTGATAATCCGAACGGCAATAGAAAACATTGAAGAGATTACAGTTTAAGAGATTGAAGTGGCAGTGTGGGATTATATATTATTATTAATTTTGTATATGTATCCTCTAACCTTCTTTTCACCAAACTTATATAACTAAAAGTCGACGTACTATTGTCACTGTTAAAGCGAATGTGAAGGACATTTAGCTCTTAAAAATAAAATTCATGAGTAGAAAATTATGTAGATGAATAACCCTCACATTCTAATTTCTTAAACTGCTTGAAATCTATAGTGAAACTTTGAAGCAAAAATATAACTAAATTTGGAGAAACTCATAAAAAGTAGTATGGAATCTCAAACAAAAAAATTCAGTTATGACATTTAAGTAAAAGCAGGGTAAACCCTGCTCTTCTAATTTTTTTTTTTTTTTAATTAAGCTCTGACAGCCAAAAAAAGCAAAGCCAATATAAGATAGAAGCTTAGGTTAATCAAAGGTAATCTTGCTATCCCTTTTAAAGTTTTTTTTTTTGTTTTAAAAAATATATTCTTTAATAATTTTGAAATATCAAGTACAGTATACTTGCACCTTTAACCAAATTTGGCAAGTTTGGGAAAAATCTTAGAATACAAAAGCTACATTCTCCAAATGATGTTCCTTAGAGCTAGTTTAATAATCAATGAGTAATCAAAATATAATAAGAAATACACCATGATGTTCACAATTCTGGAGAAAACTATTAGTTACAAACTTGTAAAGTAACCGTGAATTCTACCAAACCAAAATCAAAGCAAACTTCTTACTGATGGAGTCTTCACAAGCTTAATACAAGATGTAAAGAAAGAAATAAAATCACAATAGTTCATCTGAAACAAGAATGAAGAGCCTTTCTTGTTGGTGTTCAATGCTTTAGTTAAAGTCCCAAGTTCCTCTTTGTTCCTCTTGCTGCTGATGCTGCATTTATGCACAAGAAAGGAAGACATCAAGAAATGCCATAAATTTGAGCTATTGCACTTTCTTCATACAGAGGCAGAAGAATGAAGATCCCTAGCTAAGTATAAAGTGATATAATGAACTTGATAAGCCATTTTAACTAAGAGACATCAGTTAGTTAACATTGTTGTGAGGCAAAGAAGAAAAAGGGCGAAGACACTGCAATCATAAATTCCCCGAAGTAAGATCTTGTTGAAACATAAGTGTTTAAATTACTAATTAAGGTCATTCTCAAGTATCAAAGATTAAATTACTAATTAGGAAGAACAGATTTTTGAAAACTCCCAAACCTGAGAAAATTCTTCGTGATGAAAACATATTGGAATTTGTTTTCAGAAATCAATAAAAGATGCTCAACACTAAAATGGAATCTAAAATTTGATAAGGCATACCTCAGTTGTCATTATTGTTTGATTCCTATGGTCAACGTCAGTTGCAATGAGACTCAGATGTAAGCTTGGCATCCTATAAATAACAATGTATTTCAGACAGCTACAAGAAAGATTTATTTATCAAGTGTGAATCTCACACCAAAGGAGTTGATTCCATTACTTTAATTGATAAAAATTAATAGAAAGAAAATGAATATTTATAGAAAAAAACTGTCAAAACATGGATCATAAGCTGCTGCAATGTTATTATAAAGCTAGCAGAGATGGAGGAATTACCTTTAAGGTCATTGGATATGAATGTTGGGGATGTGAGAGATTTTATGCCAATCTCGTCCGTGTTCCCTTTGGCATCGCTGCTCCAGCAATGGACTTCTTCTAATTGATAAATGAGAAAGGGAATTTGGAAAACCGTCAACCTCTGGAATGCTTTCCAAACTCAGAATTGGACAGCCCTCAATGTATAAGGATTGAAGAGAGTGGAGGTGGAGAAGACCCTTGTACTTTATTTCTTTTAATTTGTAAGAGCAACTGAAGATCATAAACTTCTTCCCGGTCAATCTGTTCTTAAGTTCAAGTTGAAGATCATCATGAGAGCCTTCTGTTGAACCACCAAGTTTCTGAAGAATCCCTTTTGTAATTAGAGAAACATCAAATTCTTCAGAAACAGTCCACCAAACTCTGAGTTCAAACTAGTCCTTCATCCTTTGGTCATCGTATACAAGTCGAGTCAGGGTGGTCTTACCCATCCCCCCCAAGCCACTGATGGCAATCACATTCACAGGCTGACTGCCACAGTGTGATGATAGCATATCTATTACGCTCTCTTTGTCACCATCTCTCCCATAAATACTAGACTCATCTACTAAAATTGAAGTTGGCTCTCTTTTGACCAGTTTGCTGATCCCTCCCACTTGTGAACTACTACCACCAAGGCCTGCCTTCAATCCTAGAAACTCATTTTGCTTCATGAGATTTTCTAGGTTGACGAGCACTTGTTGAAGCCTTGATTCAATTGTTTTGTCAAATAGACTAACAAAAGAAGTAAGGAAGCGTTGTACCTTACTTTGAGATTCAGCAGCCAGCTTCTCAGTAGCAATCTCATCTATGAGATCAGCAGCCTTGAAGACTTCGTGTTTGAGATCATCAAGCCAATTCTTCACATTGTGATTAGAATACTGCCTTTCCTCTGCATCTTCAACAACCTGGTTCACAGAATTAAGGCTAGTGTTGAGGTTTCTGAGCAACCCCTCATCGAGTCTTCTGCTACGGAAGAACTTGAAGAGTTCAGAATTAGTAGCCAGCTTCTCAAAAGCCACCTGAAGGAAATAAGAGAGAAATGCTCCACCCACTAACTCAGCCATGACTCTTTTGGATATAAATATATATTCCATTTCATGCATATCAAACTTAAACAAATATCAATATTAGTGGCGTTAGGTAAGAGATACAAGACTGGTCATTGTTTCTTTACTGCCATCACGTGTTCATATGTAGAAAATCAAAATGTCTACTAACTTAGACATTTTAATTACCTGCACAAACTTTACCTCCGTGGGTCCTGCATATTCCTCAATTATTGTACTTCAAAGATGATAATGTTGGCTTTTATTTAATTTATATTATCTTTTACTATCCAAAAAAAAAAAAAATGATAACGTTAGTGTTGCTTTTGTTTGCTATGTTGCTTTATTATATTTTCTGATCAAACCTGGTTGCAATGACAAAGACGCGCATCAAAAGATTTGTTGTAGAACAGAGAAGTTAATTTGGTTGTATATGACAGTGAAGTTTCTGCACAAGTAATTATGAAACTAGCTAAAAGACTAATTTAAGAGAGTTTAAGGGATATAATCTTGATATATAGTTGATATGAAAAAACTTTATCCAACCGTAAGTATTTAGATTATTGTCAAGAAGACAGGGTATATATATGAGATGGATAGAATACGGGACAATCTCATCTCCACACGATTAGAAATAGCGGAATACCCGTGTTTGAAACATGAAAACTTTTAAAATAAATTATTTTTAATTAATAGAAATCTTATTATTATAAATTTTTTTCATCTATAATAAATAAAAATAAGAGAATAAATTATAAATAATTTTGTACTATTAGTTTATTTTAATATATATAAATACATAACATTCTGCTCATATCAAAATGGAGATTATGTCCTTACTAAATTTCTATTTTATGTATTGCATTCTATGAAATTGTTAGAAAATATGATGGTGAAAATAGTCCAAGAGAGGGGGGGTTGAATTGGATTTTTAAAAACTTTTTCTTAAAAATTTGCTACTTAAAAGATCTTCCTGGAGAAACAGAACAGTTCCTTAAAATCAGAAAAGTAAGTTCAAAGAGATGTTGTTCCTGAAACAATAAACCCTCGAGATGTTTTATCAGGAGATTGATGTTCCTTTAAATGCAGTTCCTTTATAAAAGTAACAAGATTTTTATCAGAACCACTTTCCTTGAAAACAAAACAGATTGAAATAAGCAAGACAGATACCAAAACAGAAAGTGCAGGAAATGTAAAGAGCTAAGGAAGGAAACAGCAACACAAGAATTTTTAGTGGTTCAAATAAGGGTATGATCCTTGATACGGAAATTTCTCTTATCCTACATCCACACCTCTAACCAACTAGCTAGAGGTCTCTTTATATATTATATCAAAATACAATCTGCACGAAGCTTGGGATCACCCTACAGGTTTTACAACTTAACCCACAATCAACTCCAAGGACAGTTTCTAAGTATATTGCTTCCTACGGAACCACACACGGTTCACCTCTATAAGGTTTCACCCTAGAAGCTCACTTTTACTTCCTCGAAGATTTTACAACACTCAAGATGAAGGATATGATTTTTCAAACTATCTCTCTAAGAGATTTCACTCAAGCACAATAAGCTCAAAGCTCTCAAAGGTTGCACACAGCAATGTGAAGGATGTTAGCTCAATGTATGATGCACACAGCAAAATTCTCTTATCGCTTTGTTAAAGACTTCAACTTCAAAGAGCATCCTTTTATACATCCAGGAACTAGCCGTTGGGAAAAGACATAGGAGTGATTGCTTCCAACAGACACTTCCTCTGATTTTGTTAATTGTAATCAATGTCGGATCTGATTCGAAGTTGAACTGCAAGATAAATAACTTAATTAGTTTATAGCATTAAATTTGATTGACCGAAATTATAAGCAGATCATGTATAATCATTGTTAAATTGAAATCTGATCTTTTCAATTTACTTTCCTTCCTGATATAGAAAATCTTAGCATTAATGATAATATCAAGGAAATGAAGCAATTACGCTAATTTGTCTTAATGGCGCATCTAAAATAGGAAATTACAATTCATACCTTTAATATATTTATTTCCAAATGAAGTGCAAAGCAGACATTCAATTTTCAATTCAATTAGGCATGTGACAATGAATTCACAGACAACAGATTAAATTCACCATCGAATCCTGAGGAATGACTTTGAATGTTTTCTGTGAAAATCATAGATTATGAGAATTATTTAGAATGCTTGACACAGGTTGCCATATGTTGCAGTTTAGTCCAAACAGGTAGTCAAACCAAATTTTTGCAAATAATCAAAATCCATCTTATATTAAAATTTAGTCCAACAATCTCCCCCTTTTTGATTATGGCAAAAATTTGAAAGTTTGCATAAAAATGAGAACAACTCCCCCTGAGTTTGTTCCTCCCCCATACTAAAACAAATGATGCATGTATGTATCAGAAGTATGAAGAGATGAAGAGAATAAGCAGAAGAGAATAGTGTAGAATCGTACGTACTGATTTACGGGAGACATATACTTAAGGAAATTATTGTTTCCTTAGGTTTTGCACAAAGGAATGCAAACTTCATATTCTTCTCCCCCTTTTTATATGATCAAAAAGGGATGAAGGATGACCTGCATTTGGCTCGAAAGAAACAACAAAACAGAGATATCCAAGCATACATATTGATCAAGCATATAATATTCAAGTCCAGGAAACATAACAGACTTAGGGGCACTTAAGCAACAGTCTAACATGGAAATTAAAAAGCAATGTTCAGAATCCTAACAAGTTCAAATAACATTACAGTCATCCAAAAACAAAAAAAAAAAAAAAACAGATGCATGATGAAAAACATGGTTCAGGACGGGATTTGTAAGGAACGATGGTGGAGGAAGAGTATGGTTTGGCAGTAGAGGAAGTTGGTGGAGCAGTGGAGGAAATCTTTGCAGCTCTCTCTTTGTAAAAAATCTGATCTACAATCTACATAGATGTTAAGCTATACATGTCAATACAAACTTGATTATTTATAATCAGACAGTAAAATTTCTTCCCATGTTGCGAAATCAAAACACTAAAATTTGGAAAAAAAAATTAAACATGCTTTACTTTAATGTATACAAGCTTTGGTCGAAATAATATATATATCAGAGTTGATACAGGTCCAAAAAATTGAAACTCAATCCATAAAAAAATGGATTACACAGGCCGATCTCATAAATTTGACTAAAAGAGTAATTTTAGGACTAAATGACAAAAAACATACGTTATGGATTGAATTTGACTAAAATTACTCTTTTAGTCTTCATTGTTTTATATTTTAGTCAATTTTATTCTTTACTCTTACTTTAACCAAATATTAATAACCGATTCTACGTGGCTGATGATGACATTTAATGTAAAGTTGATAATGAAAGAAACCAAATTCTAATTCAGATTAAAAAATAGGATAAAGCTTATCGTTAATTTATTAAAAAAATCTGATTTAAGGACAAAATTGACCAAAATGTAAAATATTGTAGACAAAATTGACTGCAAAAAAATAATAAGAAGGAAATTGACAGCTGATATAAAATTTAGGGACTAAAAGAGTAATTTTACCTTTTTCTTTTAATCATTTATTTCCCCCTTCAAACACGTATTACGGTATTAGAATGGAAAACACTCAAATGGTAGGGACTAGCCAGGAACTAGTCACATGGAATGAAATTAGAGATCCACTTTCAAAGTTTCAAATTTTCAATCATTTTGACTTCTCCAAGAGTTGGCATTTTCTATGTGGTGGGGGAACAATGGAAGACATAACGCAACTAATGGAGAAAAACTAGCCATTCAGTTTCGGTTACATTATCTTTTTAATTTCATCAAATATGCATGCTGGCTTCATATTTCATACTAGGGGCTTTGCGTGCCCTAACGGACACGCAAATATTAGTGATCAAAATGAAATTGATAGTAAACATTATGGACCCAAGTGAGGTTTTGGCTCAAAAAAAATAAACTTAAAGTTTAGCCTAAAGTTAAAAAAGGAGGACGACTAAAAAAGGGTGGAGCCATATAATATAAGATATGATGAATTAAAATTCTGGATAGTGTTACAATACATGTTCTTTGTGAAGGACTGGCTAACATGTACATTCTATATTTTCATATTGAGTGATCAATAATACACCACTTAAAAATTCACCTCCACATAAATTAAAGAAAGAAAAAATCGTTCCGTCTATTTTAATTTAAACAAAAAGAAAAAATCATTTTTGTAAATCCAAATGTTTATACAATTTAGAGTCCCCCAACGCAAATGAACTTGAGTCCAATCTATTAAGGGTGTATTGGATTATTTTCCTACAGGCTATAGATAATTTTGGATATTTGAGCAAACACAAGATATTTATGTGAGCAATTAAGAATGAAGATGAATGTGTAGGTACATTCTTGAATCTTGATGCTTGTATTAATTGCTTGGTTGGTTCCACACAATTTCCTTGGAACCTCACTTGGAACAAAGAATGGCACATTGGCATATTCTTTAATTAATGAAGGCAAAATACCCTCTCATGCCCCTAACGTTTGCGGTGATTTTCAGTTATGCCCCTAACGTTTCATTTGTGTCAGTTGTGCCCCCAATGTGAAACGTTAGTTTTAATTATGCCCCCATCCTCATTAGTGTACCGTTTTTCGGAACTTTTGAACTTAGATCCGTGTTCGTTTCAGTTTGTTTGATAAATGAGTTTATGGGTACTTATTTTCGGCTCCCAAGGATCATTTTGCACCTGGAAATTTTGAGAAAAATGCTTCGTTTTGCTGCATTTTGTTTTGGTCCTTTTTAGGGTTCATCGGGTCTGATTTTCTTCGGATTTGGGGTTATTTTGAGCTTAATCTTTGAAATTGATCCAAGGAATCAAGTTTGTGATGTCCGAAAATTAAAACCCATATGAAATTTGATCAAAATCGAGCTCAAATCGTGCAAAAATGATGTTTTTTTTGTGGATGATTGAAATTGGGGGCGTAATTGAAACTAACGTTTCATATTGGGGGCACAACTGACATAAATGAAACGTTAGGGGCATAACTGAAAATCATCGCAAACGTTAGGGGCACGAAAGGGTGTTTTGCCATTAATGAATGATGTAAAAGGATGTGAGATTTCTCCTAACTTATGTCTATTTTCTTTATAAATGATGGAGAATGGAGAACCATGCAATGCAAGACTTGTCTAACCAAAGGACCAACCAGCCAATGACTTTGAGTTTTACATTATCTCTCATTTCACATATTGCTGGCTTCATATTTCATAATTCATATATATATATATATATATCAACATCTATCAATTGTTTGCAATAACTGAGATACTACGTCCATTGACTATTAAACTACTGCCATCAATTGGTGCTTATCAACTAGTAGAACTTTTAATTTTGATTCGTCTTCAGCCAAAAATTCTAACATATTGAATGTGATTGCAATATCAGAAATTGCTAATTGATAACATATATTGAATGCTTTCAAGCCCTAAAAACCATTTTAACAAGGAGTGCAAAGCAGAAAATTGCATTGAAATCTAATGATTGAGAATTAAGGTGAAAACGGATTAAACTCTGATCCTATATCAGATATATCAAAATCAAAAGACTGGTCAACCCCAAAAATGACAAATTATTACGAACCCAAATTAAATATGGCTGGTTATATGATTTATCTCTTTTGGACATGGGTTTTGGTTGATACCATGAACTACAAGCCAATTTTGGAGACTCAATCTCAAAGGTTGACAGACAAATTTATTGATATGATGATGAGCAACCCACATGAGGCCAAAAGACAACTAATAATTTAACATTTGGGTGGTTCTGTTATGATCAAAACACCTTGGAGTGTGATCAGGTATAAATTGTTGATTATTTTTCAAGTCAAGTTCATCTGATTAGCTTCTTTGCTTCAACATTGCATTGTAGCAGAGACAGGTGAGTCAATTTTTTCAGTTAACTCCTAGAGGCCTATGAAAAAGCAAATGAGACACAGTTCGATGGATGGGGTTTGTCTGTTTCAACGTCAGACATCCTGGCATATCTGTCATAACGGTATGGTGCAAACAGGAAAATTACTTAAAGAGCACAATCCAGGTGCTAACCATAACCAGAAAGTCACAAGAATATGAACATTGTTCAAGAAAAATCTGCCAAAATATTGGAGACAACACTTTTATCTCTCAAACATGAGTAATAAGAAACAACAGCCATAATGAAATCATGAATAGATATTCAGTTTAACAATACAAGAACTTGTTTAATCTGGTTTAGATCAAAGCAGAAAATCACCTGGGTTTGTACTATTGTCAAAGAGATGCCTAATATAAAGTAAGTCGCCATCTTTGAACAGCAATTACTTGTGTGGTACTAATTACGGTTTTTATTGTGATTTGTGACTATTTCTTAAAATCTTGGATTATGTCTTAACATTATCTATGTGAAAGAGGAAAGTATTTTGCCTACCCAATGTACTATCTCAAAGAAAATTGGAAGTATTACACCACTGCCTATTTTCTGATGTTGTGCATCAGTAATGAAGAAAAAGATATACTGAAGTCCAACACAACCACCAGATATATGTTTCATTCAGTGATGCTAGAAACCTCATAGCAACTAGCAAGTAGCGACCATATATAAAATTCTTCCACCTTTTTCAGCTTCTGATGCTGTGAGTCAGTGATGAAGAAGGAACTAAGCTGAATAATTATAATTGTTTCACTTGGAAATATTGAACCTATATAAACAAATTCAGAAAGTGACAGAAATTAAAGCAGCTTGTAATGAAATATCTTTTGTGACCTGTTTCAGTAATTGATTTTTTTTTTCTGGCAACAAAATCAAGTTCTTCTCTGCTGCTTTTGTTGGTGCTGCTAGTATCACTAGCATAATGCCTTTGCATTGTACTTTGTGCCAACCGGAACAAACTATCTCTGATGCAGAGCCTTACTTTGATGTCTAACTGTAGAAAAAAGAATGCCTTGGGTTTGTAGCCATGCCCAAATTAGTATGCAAGGTGCTACATATGGATTCATAATGTTCTGATAAAATGTCTCAAATTCTCAAATTGTCTTGACAGGTTTGTTGAAGGAGACCAACTGCCATAAAATTCCTGCAATACTTTGCCCTCTTGTTTTTCCTGTGGTATTTTCTGAACTCTCAAAAGATTATAATGAGTAAATATAATAAGACAAAAACCAAATACTTCATTCACTTTGAGTTAAATAGACCAATTTAGATATGTGACCAGATGCCAAGGGTTGTAAAATATATATGTTTAAGTCAACTGTAACCCTATTTTCTGTTTCTTTGGTATTTAACTAACTTTTGTTTTAAGATTGCTCTCCAACTAGTTATATTTCAACTGGTGTGCATTACAAAAAAGAAAGTTTAAACTTCTTCATTATTATACTTTATTATGTCCTACTTGCACCAAACTTCAAAAACGAAAAATTGATGCAATACTGTCGCGGTTAAAGTAGAAAAATATGTAGTTGAATAACCCTCATATTCTGATTTCTTAAACTGTTTGAAATCTTTAGTCAAACTTTGAAGCAAAAAGATGACTGAATTTGAAGAAACTCAAAAAAAGTAGTATGAAATCTCAAAGTGAGTTATCGATACTGAAATCATCAATTCCAAACAAAATTCACATGTGACAGTTGAGTACACACATGAAACTTCTGCTAAGGCAGCCTCATAAGAAAGGCCTTACTCAATAAATTCAGTTACGACACTAATGTAAGACCACGCTCAACCCTGCTCTTCTATTTTTTTTTTTTTTAATTATGCTCTGACAATAGAAAAAGCAAAGGCAATGTAAGATAGAAGCTTAGGTTAATCAAAGTTAATCTTGCTATCCCTTTTAAAGTTTTTTTTTTTAAAAAAAAATACTTTAATAATTTTGAAATATCNATTTTTAAAAAATATACTTTAATAATTTTGAAATATCAAGTAAAGTTTACTTGCACCTTTAACCAAATTTGGCAAGTCTGGGAAAGATCTTAGAATACAAAAGCTACATTCTCCAAATGATGTTCCTTAGAGCAAGTTTAGTTTCTAATATTTAGAGATAAGGGAAGAAAAAGATGACACCAGTATATATAGAGGTTCAGATTCAATATTTGAATCCTACATTCACTCTTCAAACACAAAATGTGCTTGATAGTTTTATAATCAATGAGTAATCAAAATATAACAAGAAATACACCACAATGTTCACAGTTCTGAAGAAAACTATTAGTTACAAACTTCTAAAGTAACCGCAAATTCTATCAAACCAAAATCAAAGCAAACTTCTTACTGCTGGAGGCTTCACAAGCTTAATTCAAGATGCCTAGACAAATGTGAAGTAATGTAAAGAAAGAAATAAAATCACCAAACAATAATGAAGAGCCTTTCTTATTGGTGTTCAGTGCTTTAGTTAAAGTCCCAAGTTCCTTTTTGTTCCTCTAGTTGCTGATGCTGCATTTACGCACAAGAAAGGAAGGCATCAAGAAATGACATAAATTTGAGCTATTGCAGTTTCTTCATGCAAAGGCAGAAGAATGAAGATCCCTAAATATAAAGTGTTTTAATGAACTTGATAAGCCATTTTAACTAAGAGACGCATCAGTTAGTTAACATTGTTGTAAGGTAAAGAACAAAAAGGGTGAAGACACTGAAATCATAAATTCCCAGAAGTAAGATCTTCTTGAAGCCCAAATGTCTAAATTACTAATTAAGGTCATTCTTAAGTATCATGTCATGCTCAGAATTAGGAAGACTAAAAGATTTTTGAAAACTCCCAAACCTGAAATAAGTCTTCGTGATGTGCTCTTTTTCACCAATCAAAAGGATTCCTTACAGCATTTAACATCCTTCACATGAAAACATTTTGGAATTTGTTTTGAGAAATCAAGTCAAGTGAAATCGATAAAAGATGCTCAATTCTATAATAAATAAATAAATAAAAGATGCTCAACACTAAAATGGAATCTAAAATTTGATAAGCCATACCTAAATTCTCATTATTGTTTGATTCCTATGGTCAATGTCAGTTGCAATGAGACTCAGATTGTAAGCTTGGCATCCTATAAATAAAAATGTATTTCAGATAGCTATAAGAAAGATTTATTTATCAAGTGTGAATCTCACACCAAAGGAGTTGATTCTATTACTCTAATAGTTTAATTGATAAAAATTAATAGAAACAAACTGTCAAAACTCAAAACATCATAAGCTGCTGCAATGATATTATAATAGTATAGGCTACAAGTCGGGATTTTGTGGTTTAGCTAAGATAGAAAAAAGCTATATATATCCTTAATTTTTTTAGTTGAAGCAGCTACATTTTAAAATAAATATAAAAATGAGTTTGGCCATCTCAAATAATCACATGTATTTCTTTTGAAGGCGCCATATGTTAATTATATATATATATTGCCTGAATATGTAATAAATTTTATATAGATATAAACAAATACGAAAATATTTACTGGTGGTGAAGATGCGTTCTGTATATATATTAGAAAGAAGAGTGAGTAAATTAGGTTAGATAAAAATATATTAAAAAAGATTTGCTACTGAAGATATTTTGATTGATGTGAAATCTTGTTTAAATACAAAACAAACTCCATAGCTGGCTCCTGAAATTAAGCAAGTACCTTAACTCATGATTCCATGATTAACAAAATCTTAAAAATCAGAAAACTCGAAATCCAAATAACAATAGTGAAATTTAAATAAAAAAAAAAAGAAACAAGTGAAAATCAACAAGGTGAATAGAGGTTTGTTGCAGGTGAGGCAATTCTTGAACAGAATGTAAATCTAGCAGAGATGCAGGAAGTATACCTTTGAAGTCATACGATATGAATGTTGGGGATGTGAGAGATTTTATGCCAATCTTGTCCTTTTTCCCTTTCGCATCGCTGCTTCAACAATGGGCAGTCATACCCAATTGTTAAATGAGAAAGGGATATTGGAAAACCGTCAACCTCTGGAATGCTTTCGAAACTC
This sequence comes from Chamaecrista fasciculata, assembly GCA_003254925.1. NCBI lineage: Eukaryota > Viridiplantae > Streptophyta > Magnoliopsida > Fabales > Fabaceae > Chamaecrista > Chamaecrista fasciculata. Next base: position 86,200 of record QANZ01041876.1, read on the forward strand.
AGAATTGGACAGCTCACAATCTTTAAGGATTGAAGAGAGTGGAGGTGGAGAAGACCCTTGTAGTTTATTTCTTTTAATTTTGAACACCCCCACAATTTCAGAGATTTCACATTAGGAGGCAGCAATCCTTCCTCAGGGAACGACTCCACTTCTTCATCATAAATTAAGCAATTCTTGAACAGAATGTAAAGGTACCTGAGATGGAGGAATTACCTTTACCAGATATGAATGTTGGGGATGTGAGAGATTTTATGCCAATCTTGTCCTTTTTCCCTTTCGCATCGCTGCTTCAGCAATGGACTTCCATGAATTGATAAATGAGAAAGGGATTTTGGAAAACCGTCAACCTCTGGAATGCTTTCGAAACTCAGAATTGGACAGCTCACAATCTCTAAGGATTGAAGAGAGTGGAGGTGGAGAAGACCCTTGTAGTTTATTTCTTTCAGTTTTAAACACCTGGTAAATTGCAGAGACTTGACATTAGGTGGCAGAAATCCTTCCTCAGGGAATGACTCCACTTCTTCATCTTCATCAATTATAATTTCTTCCAGGGAGAGGTGGTGGTGCAGATCCCAATCCATGCGGCAAGCAATCATTTTGGGGCAATTCCTGATTTGAAGAGAGCCTAGGGATGAAAGCAAAGCATGGTGTTGCTGAGGAAGAGGAAAAGATTCCATCTCTGCACTATTACTAGTACCCTCATCTCTCAACGCCTTAGGAACTGAACTCTCCAGATTACGACACCCAACCAATTGTACCCTTTTCAAAGACGGAAGATGCTGAGGCAGGGACTTTCTCAACTTGGGACAAAACATGATATTCAGGTGTCCAAGACATGGGAAACTTCTCTTACCATCATCATCACCACATATATTCCATTCTTCCCATTCATCCATATCCTCAAAACTTAAATATGAAAGTGATCTAAAGAATGGAACACATGATGAGCTATTCCCATAAAACTCTTCTCCAATCACCTTTAATCCACTCAATGCAGAAATCACAAGTTTCTTGAGCAAAGGAAGCTTCCCCAGTGGTGGCAAACTAGTACAATATCTGCAATATGATAACTCTAAAGACACTACATTGGGCAAACAAACACCATCAAACCAATTTGGAAATATTCTTCCCCCATACCCTCCAACTACCATCTCTTTAATCTCACCATTAGGCTGCAGAGTCTCCAATATGCGCTCTTGCTGTTGCTGTTCCACCACTTCAGGACTTTCCAACCAACTCCTATTCCACCTCAACACTAATTTATCCAAATGCTTATCTTTCATTTTCGCCTCTGTTGCTCTTCTAGGATCAATCACATTTTCCAACTTTGCAATATCTAGTGTTCCCCTCAAACGATTTAGGGCCCCTAATTCCTTCAAATCATATCCTTTCTTCTCTCCCACAACAAATTTATTCATTGTTTCAAGCTGATTTAACTTTCCCATATACTTGGGCATCTTCTCTACGCCACTGCCTTTCAAGTCAAGATGACACAAGTTGATGAGTTTTGTGAAACTGGATGGTAACTTAGTCAAATTCTCACAACCTTCTAATTTTAATGTTTGCAAGTTTATCATCAAACATATTGAACTTGGCAACTCTTCAATTTTACTATCAGAAAGGTCTAGATAACGTAAATGCTTTAAATTGCCAATCTTATTAGTCAATTTTCTTGCACCACTATATCCAGACAAAGATAATACCCGCATATATTTGAGGTCAGAAAGTCTTGACACCAAATCAACCAATATTTCATCTTCTACACTTCGGTCGTACCAAGAGGATCCCAATGAAACAAAGCTGCGTAGTTGGTGGCACATTGAAATATCTTCAAACTCCTTAACTTTGTTGACTTCCCTAGCCAAATAAGAAAAGTAACGGGCCTTTGGTGAAACATCTTTTTCTCGACCACCTTCAAACCCCAAATAAAACTCTCCAATCACAGATTTTGCTAAATCATTCACAAGGTCATGCATCACAAAGCACTTTTCATTAACTTTTGATGGCTCAAAGAATGACCTTGACTTCAGATCATCAAAAACCTCGTTTCCCACTTCTGTGAGTTCTGTCATGGTCTTCTTACCTTTCTTATTGGAATCCAGTAAGCCTTCTGCCATCCACCATTGGATTAACTCATCCTTTTCTATCTCGTAATCTTTGGGAAAGATGGAACAATACGCAAAACAAAGTTTAAGATTTGAAGATAGATAATGGTAGCTCAATCTTAAAGATGGAATTATATCGCTATCATCTGTAGATAACTCCCAAATGTCACTTTTCAAAACCTCATTCCAATCATGAAGAGATTTCTTATTGTACAATAACCTTGCCAAAGTTTTTATGGCCAGGGGTAATCCTCCACACTTTTTAACAATTTCTCTACCAACTGAAACGAGATCTGGATCTGTATTATTGCGTTGCTCATCGGTAAAAGCATTTCTTTCAAAGAGGCTCCAGCTATCATCATCCTCTAATTGCTTCAAATGATGCACATCTATAGATTGCATGATTTCTGCTACCTTTTCACTTCGAGTGGTTACAATGATTTTACTTCCTGAGGCTCCATACTTGAAAGGAACTTGCAAGGACGCCCATTTTTGACGATTCTGATTCCAGACATCATCAAGAACAAACAAGAACTTCTTCCCGGTCAATTTGTTCTTAAGTTCAAGTTGAAGATCATCATGAGAGCCTTCTGTTGAACCACCAAGTTTCTGTAGAATCCCTTTTGTAATTAGAGAAACATCAAATTCTTCAGAAACAGTCCACCAAACTCTGAGTTCAAACTGCTTCTCTATCCTTTGATCTTCATACAGAAGCCGAGCAAGGGTGGTCTTACCCATTCCCCCCATAGCAGTGATGGCAATCACATTCACAGGCTGATCGCCAGTGTGTGACAATAGCTTCTCTATCATGCTCTCTTTGTCACCGTATCTACCAAAAATGCTAGCCTCATCTTCTATTAAAGATGAAGTTGGCACTCTATTGGCCAGTTTACTGATCCCCCCAACTTGGGTGCTACCACCAAGGCCTGCCTTCAATCCTAGAATCTCATTTTGTTTGATGAGATATTCTAGGTTGTCAAGCACTTGCTGAAGCCTTGACTCAATGGTTTGGTCAAATAGACTAACAGGACGATGAAGGAAGCCTCGTACCTTTCTGGATGCAGTTTGAAATCCAGAAGACAGCTTCTGTAGTGAGGCCTCAGTAGCAATCTCATCCATGACGTCTCCAGCCTTGAAGACTTCATCTTTGAGATCATCAACCCACTTTTTCACACGTTCGTTACTGTACTGCCTTTCCTCTGCATCTTCAATAACTTGATCCACAGAATTAAGGAGAATGTTGAGGCGTCTGAGCAACCCCTCATCGAGTCTTCTGCTACGGAAGAACTTAAAGAGGTCAGAATTAGGAGCCAGCTGCTGAAAAACCACCCCAAGGAAAGCAGAGAGAACTGCTTCAGCCATGAATTTCTGTATATAAATGCAAACACAACAAAGGTTTGAGGGAGATCAGAGGGAAGGAAGATGTGGAAGATGTGATTTCATCTAAATATATATTCCATTTCATGCATATCAAGCTTAAAAAAATTACAAATATCAATATTCAATATTAGTGGCGTTAGGTAAGAGATACAAGACTGGTCATTATTTATTTACTGTCATCATGTGTTCTTATGTACAAAAATGTCTACTACTCAGCCATTTTAATTCCTGCATAGACTTTACCTCTGTGGGTCTCTCAATGACTTTAATGTCTATCTAGATATTTTGGCTTAAAATTTTTAATTAAAGTCATAAAATTTTGGCTTAAAATTTTAAATATCTATCTAGATATTTTGATCCACCAGGTCCGGCCGGGCCAAATTTTTTTTTTTAAAATTTTTATTTATTTATTCTATATATATNGGCTACCCCGGGCCGGGTCCGGGTCCGCCGGGTTGGGCTGGGTCCATGAACACCCCTAGAAAGAGTAATGCTGGGTCCATGAATATTAGGCCACACATTTAGGACCAAAATGAACCTTTCACCACACATTTTATTAGAATTTAGTGTTGTTTTGTAATTTGCTATTTGGTCCTCAAACTATTATTTGTTAATTTTTTTGTCGTTGAATTTCATAAATATACCCCATTATTAATGATTGGGGTTTTCTACAAGGCCCGAGTTATCATTTATACATGTTAGAGATTGATTAATTGGAACAGTTCGAATTTATGGACCAAATTGTATTCTTAAAAATAATTCCAATATTATTTTCATTTTGGCCCATAATCTCATCCACTTGGATTTGGATTGACCCCTAACCCTCAATCCAAAATCTTCTCATCCTCACAATTTCCAATACCATATCACACTTCCCAATATCATCTCATCTCAATCTCATTTCAATCAAAACACAACCAAACACCTATCATCTCATCTCATTATCTCCATCTCATCTCATTATTTCCTACCATTTCTACCCCTATACAAATTACAAAAATTCATCAACTTATTTCTACCAACCACAATCATTACATACCCTTTTATATAATTTCACACCCTATTTATCACTAAAATCACCCAAACACCAATACATCATCTCATCTCATCCAATTAAAAAATAATCTCATCCCATCCATTTGGATGAGATTGGATGAGACTGGATTAAAATTAAAGGTCTGCCAACCAGACCCTTAGATTATTGTCAAGAATACGATGGATATAACACCGATAGAGTATTACTATTATATCTTTTAGATTCGGTCGGACAATCTCATCTCCGCACGATTCCAAATAGCGGAATACCCGTGTTTGAAAAATAAAACTTTTAAAATAAATTATTTTGGCCAAAGTCTTATTTTAGTCCTTCAGTTATGCTCAGTGTTCCAAATTGGTTCCCCAGTTATTTTTCGTTCCATATTGGTCCTCCAGTTATGCAAAACTTGGCAAAATTGGTCTCTCTAACAGTTTCCATCCATATTTCCGTTAAAAAAAAGACAAAATTGATTTTAACTCCTAAAAAGTTTGAATCTTTTCATTAAGGACCTTTTTTTCTATAATAGAACTAAAATATAAAAAAGAAGAAATAATTAGGGCTATTAATTTATTTCACACAAAAAAAACTTAAAACACTCTCTCTCTCTATTGTTCGTTTCTAGATACCAATCTCGCGTGGATCCAACGGCAAAGTAATTTTTGTAAAATTGTTATGATTATAATAGCAAAATAGCTCCAAAGGGTAGGGGTGTTCGTTGGGCGGTTTGGGCGGTTTAAAATGGTTTTTCAAACCGAACCGCTCGCATCGGTTTGGAGAAAACTCAAACCGTTCGGTTTGAAAAAAAATATCAAACCAAACCAAACCAAACCAATATAATGGCGGTTTTGGCGGTTTGGTTTGGGCGGTTTGACCTTTAATTACTATTAATTTTATAATTAATATAAAAAGTACTAATTTCATAACATCTGAAAAGTAGCAGCACTATGTTCATTAAGTTATGAAACAGAAGACGAAATGGGACTTTGAATGCGAATGGGAGAAGACGAAATATAGATGTTAGGGTTTGGTCTTTCACTGGTTTCAGTTTGGAACTTTGAATGCGAATTGAAATGTCAAATGTCTATGCGGCTACTTTTTCAATTTTTACTTTTGGTCTTTAAGTTATAGTTTCATGGGCTGTGTGTCATTGTTTATTTGTTTTAGTGGAGTAGTGGAGGAACGCATAAATACTATATATATATAATGTATTGTATTATTTATATATAATTGCATAGTTGCGGTTTGGTTCGGTTTGGTGAAGTGTCAAACCGCCACCGAACCGAACCGCCCAAAATTAAGAAAAATGAAACCAAACCAAACCATTTGAATGTCGGTTTTGGTTCGGTTTGGTTCGGTTCAATCGGTTTGGTTCGGTTTTGAACACCCCTACCAAAGGGTACCAAAGTGTTAACGTAGAATATCACAAGGTACCAAAGTGAAATACGATCAAACCACAGGGTACTAAAGTATAATTTACTCTATATTTTATAAAAGAAAACATTTTTTACTTTTTTAAACAAAAGTTGATGCTAAATTATTTTAAACAAAACTATTTTGAAGAAATTTCTTAGAAAATGATTAAATGACTGGTCTCAGTTCTACATTACTGGTCAATTACTTTTTCAACTACTACTGGCCATCATGCGTTGTTGTGTTCACATTTACATAACAACACTGTATGCCTCAATTATTGTACTTCTAAGATGAAAATGTTAGTCATGTTCATGTTTTTGTTTGCTTTTTTACTAGCTTTATCTCTTTTCTGTACGTAACTGCTCAGTGGTCACTATGTTATCTCTTTTCTCTTTTAATTGTTTTTTGAATTTTTTAAATTTTTAAAGAAGTGGGGAGAGTGAGTGGTGATTTTTTTTTTTAATTTTTTAATTCAATAATTTTGACGAACCATAAATGGGTGAAGCCATATAATATAGTATAGATATAGATATAGATAGAGATATAGATATATTACAAATAATTAAAAATTCATAATTTTTTTATTAAAATTTTAAAAATTATAGTATCTATTCAGAATATATGTCATGTGTATCGTTATTTTTTATTGTTTGTTATGTTTAAGTTACAAAAAATTATTTTTTTATTATGAAACTTATACATCTACGCAAAAGACCTGTTGGTGCCCCTAACGTTTGAGGTCAGTTTCAGTTATGCCTTCACGTTTGTTTTGTGTCAGTTATGCTCCCAACGTTTCACATTGTTGTCAATTGTACCCTAACCTCAATTTTTTTTGGGCCAAAATCTTATTTTGGTCTCTCAAGTTAGCTCAAAGTTTTGTTTTGATCCCTCAAGTCTCCGACGAACTTTCTGACGAGATACACGGTAGTCAGAACGACTACGAAAACTCCCAACCCAAAATTATTTGACCTCCTGAGTTCAATGACGGCCTCCATTTTGCGAACAAATGACAGAAAATATGATTTTCGACGACTATGTAATTTTTCAGTGGCTTGCCAGTCATTTTGTTTTCAAAATGGAGGCCGTCATTGAATTCAGTGGTCAAAAAACCTTTGATTAGGTGTTTTCGTAGTCATCGAAGTCAGCGTGTATCTCGCCGAAGACTATAGGGACCAAAACAGAACTTTGAGCAAACTTGAGGGACCAAAATAAGACTTTTGGCCTAAAAAAACTGAGGTTAGGGTATAGTTAACAACAATGTAAAACGTTGGGAGCATAACTGACACAAAACAAACGTTGAAGGCATAACTGAAACTGACTCCAAACGTTAGAGCCACAAACAGATCTTTTACCTATAAATATATATTGCATGAGTGTTGAATGAATGTCGAATAAATGTCGAATACGGACACGCATTTGACATCGGTTTTAGTAATTTTTTTACCAATTCTTCCTGTTATTGGCCAATTTTTAGGCTAGGCATTTTTGTTGATAGATTGGACCACCGATTCGTTCCGATTGTAAAAACAGTGTAATTTAGAGCCAATTTGATTATCATCTCTAAATATTTTTTTTCAAATTATTTTGAGAATTTAGAATAATTTTTTTCAGTTTTTTGTTTTGTAAGTTTTAAAAACAATATTCGATGTTTTGAGTTTTAAAACCAAAAAAGTTAAAACAATGTCACCGAAACAAAAATTTGAGCAAATTTGAGGGACTAAAATAGAACTTTGGCCCAAAAAATTGAGGTTAGTGTATAATTGACATCAACGTTTTACATTGAGGGCATAATTGACACAAAACAAACGTTAGGAGCATAACTGAAACTGACCCAAACGTTAGGGGCACGAAAGGGTCTTTTGCCTAGATTATTTTTACATATATAAATACATAACATTTTGTTCATATATTTTAGGGTAAATTACACTTTGGTACCCTGTGGTTTGGTCATATTTCACTTTGGTACCCTGTAATTTAAAAAGTGACACTTTAGTATCGTGTGGTATGATCTGTTAATACTTTGGTAACCTTTGGAGCTATTTCGTAATTTTAACTATAACAAATTTTGCAAAAATTATATTTTGACCCCCAAAATTTTTTAACTTTTTATTTTAGTCTCTAGATAATATGTATCCAGAGACCTATTTGTAATTTTTTGAAAATATTGGAGGTCAATATGTAATTTTTGTAAAATTGTTATGATTATAATTACAAAATAGCTCCAAAGGGTACCAAAGTGTTAACGGAGAATATCACAAAGTACCAAAGTGAAATATGATAAAACCACAGGGTACCAAAGTGTAATTTACTCTATATTTTACAAAAGAAAACATTTTTTTACTTTTTTAAACAAAAGTTGATGCAAAATTATATATATAACAAGTGCCCTTAGGCACTTGTTAGCTTTAGCCAAATAATATTAACTACAGAAACCGGCCGAGTTGACACATGTTTATATAATGCAAAAAGCAAAAAGCAAAAAATAATTAAGAAGTCAGATCTAAATTATTTTAAACAAAACTATTTTGAAGAAATTTCTTAGAAAATGATTAAATGACCGGTCTCAATTCTACATTAATGGTCAATTACTTTTTCAACTACTGGCCATCATGTGTTGTTGTGTTCACATTTACATAACAACACTGTATGCCTCAATTATTGTACTTCTAAGATGAAAATGTTAGTCATGTTCATGTTTTTGTTTGCTTTTTTGCTAGCTTTATCTCTTTTCTGTACGTAACTGCTCAGTGGTCACTATTTGAAGAAGAGGCAATATATATGTCAAGATTATTGTAATAACTTCGTTTCTAAATTTAGATTAAATTGTTTATTTTTTATTTTTAAATTTACCATTTTTATTTTTAATTTGTATTGAATTTACATTTGTTTATTTTAAAATTTAATTTAAAGATTAAATGTTTAACAATTATAATATTTTAAAAATATTTTTAATTATTCAAAAATTTAATTCAATATAAATTCAATAACTAAAAAAATAATTTTTTTTCTTTAAAATATAACACTAAGGTTTCTTCACAAGTTGCAAAGATTAATTAAAAAGAGTTTAGGGATATAATTTTTATTTGAAAAAACCTAATAAGGCCTATATTAGAACTAAAATATGTCTTTATTAAAATTTAGAATAGTGTCCTACTATGAAGCGTGCGCATGAGACACGATACGGATATAGATACACTAATATGTTAAATTTTTAAAATTATATGACACGATAAGACATATATTTATACTAGAGGCTTGGCGTGCCCTTAACGTTTGAATTGATTTAAAGTTGAAGATTATATTAAATTTTATATTAATAAAAGAGTTAGGTATAGTTAACAACAATGTGAAACGTTGAGGGCATAACTGACACAAAACAAACGTTGAAGGCATAACTGAAACTGACTCCAAACGTTAGAGCCACCAACAGATCTTTTACCTATAAATATATATTGCATGAGTGTCGAATGAATGTCGAATACGGACACGTATTTGACATCGTCGCATCAGTTTTAGCAATTTTTTACCAGTTCTTCTTGTTATTGGCCAGTTTTAAGGCTAGGCATTTTTGTTGATAGATTGGACCACCGATTGGTCAATTCTTCTTGTTATTGGCCAGTTTTGGAAACTTGAGGGACTAAAATTGAATGAAAAAAATATGAGGGAACAAAACGGAACTTTAAGAAAACTTGAGGGACCAAAATAGGACATTGGCCTTATCATTGGCCAAAGTCCTATTTCGATCCTTCATGTTTGTTCAAAGTTCTATTTTGATCTCTCAAATTTTTTTTGTTCCATTTTAGTCTCTCAAGTTTTAAAAAAATTCCAACTCACCTAAAGAAAAAAAAAAAGAAAGTTCCACCCTTTACTCCTCGGTTTTTTTCATCAAATTTTTCTATTAAAAAAAAATTAACTTTAATCTCTCAAATTTTGTTTTACATTAAGATCCTATTCATTTTATAATAAAATCAAAACGTAGAACAAATTGAGGTTTTAATTAAAAAAAACACACTTCTTCTCTTCTTCACCTGTTGTCGCTCCTCCCATCTTCACATACCATAGATCCATCGCCTTCACCATCAGAGTGGTGGAGTTTCAAAATCAGAGAGAGTTGGGGAGAGTGGCGATGATGGTGGATTTGGCGGTGGAAGAAGATGCGAATGGAATCCATGGCTTCTAATCAGAGAATTAGACTGAGGAACGTGAAGAAGAGGAAGAAGAAGTTGAAGAAGCGATCATTGAGGTTTGATGGCCGCCGCCGACAAACGAAGGAGAAGATGTGACCGGAGTCATGGCTTCTGATCAGAGAAGGAAGAGGTAATGTCGATTGTTTTTTTTTTTTGACGAAATCAGTTAAAATCTCAATTTATTTCTTTTTTCTTATATTTTAATCCTATTATAAAATAAAAAAATCTTAATGTAAAAAATTAAAACTTTTAGAAAATAAAATTAGTTTTTCTCTGTGTTTTTAACGAAAAAAGTAGAAAGAAAAGAGCCTAAAACTTTTTAAAAATTTAAGGGACCAAAATCGAACGAAAAAAACTTAAAAGACGAAAATAAATCTTTAAAAAAATTGAGAAACCAAGATAATACTTTGGACATTAGAATTTGGGTGCTTTTGGGTTACAGCTATATATCTTGAGTTTTTGGCCTAAAAAAAAGCTATATATCTTGAGTTTAATATTATAATGTGTTGAGTTTTTCTACAGTAGTATTCACATGGAGCAACAATATTGAATTCTTTGCAGCACATCAGCCACGTCATCATACATAAAATATTGAGCAAGTTGGTTCCACGAAATTGCTATGAAAGTCCCTTTTTATGTGTCAATTGGGTTGTTAAAGATAACTTTTGAAGAAGTGGACAAATAATTCATTTCTTTGGGTATGACAGCATGCAAAGATTTGTCAAAACATGTGTGCTGTGCATAATATACAATAGGTAATGTATTATATAAAAGTGAGCAAATAGAGATAATAATTTAAATATATCAATGTTTGTTTCTATACTGCCTTTTCTCAGCATAAACATTTTCAATAATATGGTGGACAATAATAAGGTTAATATACAACTCTGAGAAGCAAATTGTGATTTAAAAAGAGTTTGATTTAGCTTATATGAATATTAGTTGTTGGATATGTGTATGTGTTTTAGGAACTGACCTGTCTTAGTCTTTGTTAATTATTTATTTTCTTTATTTTTAAGATAAATTACAAGTAAAGTCAATGTGGTTTGGAGTAATTAAAGATCACATCTTTGTCATTCAAAAAGTGTCAAAATCGAGCTTGAGGTTTACTCTGTTAGTAGAAAGCATCGTAATCAAGATCGAAATCTTAGATCGTAAGATCATGTAAGATCGAGATCTTGATAAGGTCTGATGAACCTGGTTTTGGCCGGAGGGCATTACCTGGTTCGATGAAGCAACTCTGGGTCAAAAGTCGCCTGCAAGTTAATGAATGCACAGGGGTTGCCCTGCGATTCACCTCCGATGCTTAAGTCAGTGAAAGCTTGAGAGCAATAATATGTGTAAAAATAGCAATAGTGCGTACCTTTTTTCAGTGTTTAGGACTTCCCTTTTATACAGGTTGAGGATAATCTGATAGGATCCGGATTTGGCTCCATATTTGATTGTGATCTTAACTAATTTGGCTGACCTGGCATAGATGTTAAGGGAAACCTTAACTGATCGTAATCTTAACTGATTTGGCAGTTAAGATTGTGCCAAAGACGTATATAATAAGAGAGACGTGTGCCCCCTAACTTCTATTTGACTCCTGATTGACGTGGAGACGTTCTTTTGTACGTCTTCTTCGTAGACGCCTAGATGTTGGCGTTCTTGCCTGACGTAGGATAATTCGGCGTCCACGATGGGGTGATCCCCTTATCGGGCTTTGGGCGCCAACGATCCAAGTCCTTTGACCTTTAAGGTTCTTAGGGCCTATTATGGCGTTCTTGGCTGGTGTAGGACCATTCGGCGTCCTTGATCAAGTAATTCCCCTAAGTGGGCCTTGACCGCCACTCGTCCGAGTCCTTAGAGCCTCCAATTTATTAGGCCTATTATCACTAGTCCCAACAAAAGGAGTGAAGCTCTGTCCCCATCAATGGAGTTCCTACCAAGGGCGTTGTCACCTTCATGCTGCTCGCTGGTGTTGACGCCGTGGGTACCCCTTTAGGGCCTGAGTATTATTCTTTCTGTGATTGTTGGGGAGTTCTGGGCATCAGCGCCAAATACTGCGCTTCAGCTGGTGGGGCGTTATTTGTGTCGACACCATTTCAAGGGGTTTTGACCATCATCAACGCCATCTAACCTTGTCTTTTCATATTCCTTGCTGACGTATAGCTGTCGCTTCGAGTCTGTGCGTCAGGGTTATCGTGGCCACGTGTCTACACGCGATTCGCCTATCCTCCATCATGATGGCAAATCGTGAACCGAGGGGGGCGCATTTAATGCAGCGCTTCGATTTTCGTGAAAAGTTTGGAAAAAACCGCCATTTCTCCTCTTCCTCCCCCTTACTTCGTCATTTTCGGTTTCCAATCTTTTTCCTACTCCGTGTTTTCTCTGTATTTTCAAGCCTTCCAACTTGATTTGCTTCCTTCGTCCTCCTACTGCTCTGTTGTTGCTGCGTGTTGTTTCCGGCCACCAAGTGAAGTTGTTGTCCGGTAAGTGATTCGTCATCACTTTTCACCATTCTTTTTTGGGTTTTCGGATTGTGGTTAACATTACCTATTGTGTTCCTGGTGTTCTTCGCAGCGTTCGTCAAGTTCTTCGATCTTTTGCTTCGTGAGTCTCTGCCAATTCATCCTCATTCATGGATTTTGACAAATGTAAGTTTTCTCCTTTCAAAAACTTCTATTGCCTTTTCATTTTGGTTTGGGTCTGGTGATCAATCGCAATTTGCCAAGGGTTTTTCCCCCCCTTTTTTTTTGGTGGGTGGAGGTACATTCTCCGAGAAGTGTACTGAACTGGTCATGTTTCCACAGCTGCTGGAAACAAGATGGTTCCCGGGTCGTCAGCGACTGAGCCGTCAGCGCCGACAAGGCTCGATTTTCCTTCGGAAAGGGTTGGCGGTGACGCCGTGGACTCCTCTTCCTCGACATCCACGGAAATTCGCGAGATGTTGTCTCCGGACGAGGCGTCAGCGGGTGAGGAACGTTCAATGCTCCAAGGTGCAGCCCCTGCGTGGGCGTCTATAGGAGACGGTAACCCACAGCAGACAATCTGCGGAGAGGAGGTCGATTTCTTGGCTTACCCGGATTGGTTTCTTTCTTCTAATAAGGGTCTGGCCAAAGTTCCCTAGGTCAAAGGCGCTGTCGAGACCATGCCTTGTGGTCCTGATAGGGCCGAAGTGATGAGGAATGCACGTCCCGTCGTCGACTGGCGTCGCCAGAACCTTGACGAGAAAGTGCAACTTCCATACCTGGACCAAACAAATGATACCATTAAAGAATTCTGGTGTTGGCTCCATGATGACGAGCTCCTTCAAGAACTTAACGAAGAGTTAATAGTTAATTCGCCCCGTCGGCGGTCTTCTGGGTGTCGGATCTCGACACTTAGTCATTTGAAAGATGGTCCTGATATGCTCTATACTGATGGTAGGGGATTCTTGATTTGCGAGCATGTCCTCCGGAGTTGTGACATTGAGATGCCTTTTAACCCGGCAGTTTTGGATCTGCTGGCGATCATGAACATCGCCCCCATTCAAGTGAGTGCCAATGGTTGGCGCATTCTTCTCGGCTTCGTCGCCAAATGCAAGAGGGACGGTGTGCGCGCGACGGCGCGATTATTTCTCTTCTTTTTCTATCCACGGTGGGTGGATAACTTTTTCATTTCTTACTATCGGCGCCTTGGGCGCCCCTTAATTCTTGATCATGCTGTCAGCAATCCGAAGGCATGGCAGTACAAATTCTTCTATATTGAGGGGTCTGGGTCCAGGCGTCCTTTCTGGGTTCGCTCTTCAGATGAGCGCGCCATGTTCCCTTTGTCTTGGAGGAGACCACGACTTGGTCCATTTGAGTGTAACTGGAGGGACCTGACCGTGGATGAGCGCTTGGGGGCCTTGCGGTTGATCACCACAGACCCTCTTGACCCTAAGCGTTGTATGTCACTATTACTTCCTTTATAAGTTCTTTTTTATATCGTGTTTCCCTAACACTCGCTTTGTTTTGTTTCAGTGCTCGAGGCAAATGCAGCTGACGTCATAGGAAGTCGGCGTGCTCAAGTCGACAAAGGTAAAGGGAAAGCGGTGGCTGTTTCTAAGAAGACATCATTCGCCGCCGCCGTCGCTGCTGTTGCTACGAGGAAGCCCGAGGGCGTTGTTATCCGAGAGCCTTCGGCGGCTTCACGACCTCCATCCCAATCCTCAAAGGGGAAAGAGAGTACTGTTACCGCCAAGGACGGAGAGCCTCCTAAGAAACGCCAACGCCCCACCATAGAAGTCCCTCAAATTCCAGCGGCTCCAGAGGCTGAAGGCTTCAACGCTCTGGAGTTTCTTTCCAAGTCCCTATCAGAAACGGGTTCGGTGAAACCGGATGACCTGGCTCGGGCGTCCACAGAAAACACTCAGGACCCATCTGAGGAAGCGGCTCGATTTCTTCTGGCCACGGGAATGCGGTTGCTAGCCAATAGCGTCTCTCGAAAGGACCTTCTGTCTGAACGAGATGCTGCGCGTGACGACGCCAGGAGAGCGCGTCAAGAGTACATTGAGCTGAAGGACGAGCTCAACGTGACAAAGGCGTCCCAAGAATCTCTTCAGGGCGATTACGACCGAAGGGGCAATCGGTTGCAAGAAGTCACGGACTTGAACAATCAGCTGAATGCAAAAGTGGCGTCCTTGGAGGACGACTTGCGACAAGAGAAAGAAAATTTCCAGGCTCTTAGTTCCTTGGCTCTGCGTCAGGTAAAGTGGCGGGGGTCGCGCTATAACTACATAGGCTTCAAGAATGCCATAGCGCAATTAAGGCTTCGTAACCCCAATCTCAACATCGAGGGGATATGCCCAAACAAAGTCGTAGAAGGGAGGCTTATCCGGGATCCGTTCCGCAGTGATCCCATGGTGAGGATGCCCCGTATGCCGGACAACTTTGACTTGGATGGGTATGAGTCTCAGGGTGATGAGGATTTCCCATGGTTTCCCAACGTGGAGGTTCCTTTTCCAGGGGAATCGGCTCCTGCGGAGGTGGCGCTTCCGTCCGATGCAGGCGCTGGTGCAAGCGGCGTTGTTGCTCACGGGACGGATGGGAACGCCGAGGGGGCTCAGAGCGCTACTACTACCGAGGATCCTCCTTCTGCAGTCTAGGCCTGCGTGCCTTTGTTGACTTGGTTGGGCTTGCGTGCCCCTTTATAAACTGTTCTTAGTTTGGTTACGGCTTAGACGCCGTTTTGAACTGTGTGATTATAATTGGCATGTTGTGCCACTTTTTTTGAATGCTTGGGCGCTGGCGCCCTTAATATGCTTATTTTATACCCGATATGCTTTGAGTTGCTTTGATTGTTCCCGCTTTGTAGTGTGTTTTTAACTTGTGTGTTTTTCGATTCGATCGTTATGTTTATTTTGCACCTTAAGGTGCTGCCTCGCGATGGGCACGCTTCGAGCGTTTTTGCGTATCATACGCTAAGTTTTGACTAGTCATCCAAGGGAGGGTCGGTCCGCATGGTAGTGAGTGCCATACTCACAAGGCTCCTTCGAGGGCCTTTTCGCTGCTGTTCCGAGGGCGTCCCCTCGAGCAGCGCCAACTTCATTATTTGTTGGAAGGAAGAAAATATACTTTATTGATATGAGAGCAGAGTACAGTTGGCGTCATCGCCTTATTTAGTCAATGCTATAACTAATACAAGATTTGCCTGTTCAAGGAAAATAAAACTTGAGCTTTGCCATGTTCCAGGCGTTCGGAAGCGGTTTTCCTTCGGGCGTTTCCAATCTGAAGGCGTTTCCGGGAAGGACTTCTACGACCCTGTAGGGGCCTTCCCAGTTTGGCCCTAGTTTGCCATGTCTAGGGTCCTTTCTGTTGTTTTCGACCGTCCTGAGCACCAGATCTCCTGTTTTGAGAGTTCTGGGTTTTATTTTGGAATCGTGGTATCCTTTAACCATTTGGTTGTAGGCAGCTTGTCTGATGGCTGCAACTTCCCTTCTTTCCTCCAAGCTATCCAAGGCTTGGAGCCTGGAGTTGGCGTCATTGGTATTTGGATAATTGATTACCCTCTCAGTCGGGACGTTCACTTCGGCGGGTATGACTGCTTCATGTCCATATGCTAAGGCGAAAGGTGTTTCCCTTGTAGCAGTTTGTTCCGTGGTCCTGTATGACCATAGGACTGAGGGGAGCTCATCAACCCATCTTCCCTTAGCTGACTCTAGTCTTTTCTTGATTCTTGTATGATGATCCTGTTGGCTAACTCGACCTGGCCGTTCGTGGCTGGGTGTTCTACCGAAGTGGTTTTATGATGAATTTTCCAAGCTTTGCAAAAATCTTGGAACTTTCTGCTCGTGAATTGGGCGCCATTGTCAGATATTAGAGTGTTAGGGACTCCAAATCTGGTAATGACGTTCTGCCATAGGAATTTTTCCATGGCTTCCGAGGTTATGGACGCCACCGCCTTGGCTTCTACCCACTTTGTAAAGTAGTCAACGGCGACTATGAGAAACTTTTTCTGATAGGCCGCTGTTGGGAATGGTCCTGCAATGTCGATTCCCCATAAGTCAAACGGCCAGGGAGAGGTGATGGCGCTCATGGGGGCTGCATGTGTGTGAATCATATTAGCATATTTCTGGCATTTCTCGCATGAGCGCACAACGCCTTCTGCGTCCTGTAGAAGCGTGGGCCAGTAGTAGCCTGCCCTCTGGATTTTTCTTCGCATTACCATTGGGCCTTGGTGGCTTGCACACAATCCCTCGTGGATTTCAGTCAAGACTCTGGTAACCTCTTCACCCGCTATACACTTGGCTCCTGGGTGACTGAAGTTTTTCCTGTACAATGTTCCTTGTCTGACAAAGTATCTGCCAGATCTTCTTGCGATTTTTCTTGCCTCGTTTTTGTCTGAAGGAAGGGAGCCTTTATCCAAGTAATTGAATATTGGCGTCCTCCAATCGATGACTTCTTCCATGGGAAGAATGTCTTGTTCTAGTATCGAGGGCTCCCTCAGGGTTGTTTTGATGATGGAATTCCTTCCTCCTTTATTTGGCCTAGATGCCAACTTGGCGAGCTCGTCGGCTCGGGCGTTCTCGCTTCGTGGGATGTGGTTAAAGGTGGCCTTTATCTCTGACCCTTCTATGATCTTTTTTGCTTTTTCGACGTATTGGACCATGGTCGAGTCTTTGGTCTCGTATTCTCCATTCATCTGTTGTACCACCAACTGGGAGTCTGCAAAGATGTCTAATCTTTTGGCACCTATGTTGGCTGCCAACTTTAGGGCAGCGATCAACGCCTCGTACTCCGCCTGGTTGTTGGTGATTGGATATTCAATTTCGATTGATTGTTCGATGATGGAGCCGTCTGGGGCTCGCATTACCACTCCTTCTCCGCGTTGTGAGTTTGACGCGGCGCCATCGATGTGCACGCTCCAAGTCCAATTTTGGGCGTCGTCTGGTCCGGTCATTTCTGCTATGAAGTCTGCTAATGCTTGCCCCTTAATGGCCCTTCTCGGCTCGTAGGCGATCCCATACTCTGCGATTTCTACGGACCATATTGACATTCTTCCAGCAATATCTGGTTGCTCGATCATTTGCTTGAGGGGTCTATCCGTTCTGACGATTATCTGGTATTGCTGGTAGTAGTGTCTCAGCTTCCTGGTTGAGTGAAGTAATGAAAAAGTCAGCTTCTCTAGGCGGTGATACCTTTTTTCAGCTCCTGTGAGCGTTTTGCTTGTGAAGTAGATGGGTTTCTGCTCTTCCCCATCTTCGAGTACCAAGACCGAACTGATAGCGTCGTCCGTGGACGCCAAGTAGACGTAGATTGGCTTATCCTTAACTGGAATTACCAAGATTGGCGGTGACGCCAGATACGCCTTTAGCCTTTGGAAGGCTTCCTCGCATTCCTTGGTCCATTCGAATTTTTTGTTTGCTTTTAATGTTCGAAAGAAAGGTAAGCATTTGTCTGCTGACCTGAATGTGAAGGAGACCATTAATGAGTAATGCTCGTTTTATTGATAGAAGTTATGCGTCGAAAAGACGGCTTACATAGAATTTAAATGGCGTTCTTGAAAAGATAAAGACTAGACATAAGTAATCTTAAAAACAAGAATTAAAGACATGTTTGAAACGAAAGAAGCCATCAAGGCTTTGCCAAAAGAAAGTAGCTATAAAGCTTTATTATTGGGGTGGCGGTAGGCGCCTTCTACCTCGACAGGAACCTATAGAGTGTCGCTAGCCTGCCGTTGAGGCGTTGGACCTCCTTAATTGACCTAGGAGAGTGCATCTCCAGGATAGCTCTGCACTGGTCCGGGTTTGCTTCGATTCCTCTGTTGGTGAGCATGAACCCAAGGAATTTTCCTCCGTTTACACCGAAGGCGCACTTTGAGGGGTTCAGCTTCATCTGGTACCTGTGTAGTTGGTTGAAGATCTCCTTCAAATCCTCGGTGTGCTTACCCCTTCTTTCGTCTTCACCACCATGTCATCAACGTAGACTTCCAGATTTTTTCCAATATAATCTCTAAAGAAGAGATTCATCATCCTTTGATAGGTGGCGCCCGCATTCTTTAGTCCGAAAGGCATCACCGTGTAGCAGTACGTGCCCATCTCCGTTATGAATGTCGTTTTCTCGGCGTCCTCAGGGTTCATCTTTATCTGATTATATCCGCTGAAGGCGTCTAGGAAGCTCATCGTCTGATGACCCCAAGTCCCATCCACAAGTTTGTCGATATTGGGTAGTGGGTAGTGATCTTTTGGGCACGCCTTGTTGAGGTCAGTGAAGTCTACACACATCCTCCACTTGCCGTTGGATTTCTTGACCAGTACCACGTTAGAGAGCCATTCAGGGTACTTGGCTTCCCTGATAAATCCTGCGGTCAGTAGTTTGCCAACTTCTTCTCGGATAGCCGTCTGGCGCTCATGGCCAAAGAGGCGTTTTCGTTGGATCACTCCTCTTCTGCCATCAGTGTTCAGGCTGTGGCAGATGAGCTCCGGGTCAATTCCTGGCATGTCTGCAGGACACCAGGCGAAGACGTCCGAGGATTCCCTTAAGAGTTGGATAAGTTCGGACTTTTCTTCTTCACGAAGGAGCATGTTGATCTGTACTGTTTTCTCGGCGTCTTCGCCTAGCTGTACAACCTCCAAATCTCCCGTTGGCTTGGGTCTCTGATTTGAGATTTCATCCCTGAAGTCTTCTATTTCATCATTCGAAGCCTCAAGCTTCCCTTCATTTGGGGCGTTATCAGCCGATGTGTTTGCCCGTGTTTTCATCTTTCTTTCTTCTTCATTGGTTTTCGCCAGACTCATTGCATAACATTGTCTGGCTGTCCTCTGGTCCGCTCTCACTTGACCCACTCCTTGCGGCGTTGGAAATTTCATGCGAAGGTGGGCAGTGGATATCACCGCTCTCATCTTGTTCAGGGAGGGGCGTCCGAGAAGGACATTATATGCCGAGGGCGCCTGGACCACCAAGAATTCCACCATAACACTCGTCACCCTTGGCTTTTCTCCTACGGTGAGTCGTAAGTCAACACTTCCAAGGGCTGGTATCTGATCCCCTGTGAATCCTATAAGGCGCCCGTAGTGTTCCTTGAGGTCTGACCTTGGAACGCCCAGCTGATCGAAGCATGACTTGTAAATGATATCAGCGGACGAGCCTTGATCCACCATGATCCTTTCTACCGTAAAGGTACCAATTCGTGCTGTGATCACCATGGGGTCATCGTAATCCTGGTTCACCTCCCACAATTCATCGTCGGTGAAGGTTATGGGTTCAACCCATCTTTCGTCTTTGGATGCTTCTTTATAGTCAATCCTAAGTATGGATCGATTCACCTTTCTTTTCTTATGTGGTGTTTTGGCGCCACCTTTTTCTATACCGCCTGAGATGGTGTGGATGATCCCAGTTGGTCTATCATCTCTCGGCGGTGTGCGCCGATCTCGTTTCTTTTCCTCGCCAACAGCGCCTCCACCTCTTGGCTTCTTCTGCTCGCGAGTGTTTTTGTCCTCTCTAGGCCTCTTACTCACATCTTTTTTAATGAACCTGGATGGGAGGCGTCCCAATGTGATCAGGTTCTCGATTTCGTCCTTCAAGACGATGCATTCATCCGTGGTATGTCCCTCTGTTCTGTGATACCTACAATACTTGTTGGTATCCACGTTTCGCCCTGCTCTCCTAGGGCGGTCTGGGAGTCTTGGTAGCAGATCTGTGTTGCAGATTTCTCGGAAGATCTCCGATTGAGACACAGCGAGAACAGTGTAGACAGCATGCCTTCCCCTGGGTGGGGACCGTGGACGCCGGGAGTATTCCCTACCCTTTGGTGCTTGGGCGCCACCAGCCTTTTCCGAGTTCTTGTTGTATGGCTTTCTGGTGTCTGGTTCAATTCTCGCGAAGCGATCACGTTGGGTTTTGTCTAGATCTTCTTTTGTTATGAACTCCTCAACCATTGAGAGGAGCTCACCGACAGATCTAGGCGCCTTGTGCGTAAGCTCCTTATGCGCATGGCCTCGCCTGATTCCCGCCAAGAATGAGTACACTGCGATTTTGTCGTCCACTTCTTTGATACTCAGCAAAGTCTTGTTGAACTTTGCCAAGTAGTCCCGCAGCGATTCTCCCTTGTTCTGTCTGATGTCGGTGAAGACCGCCATCGGCTGCTTATACACTTTGCTGGTGGCGAATCGTTTCTTAAACATATCCTCCAGGTCCTTAAAACAATGTACCGAGCCCGCCGGGAGTTTGGAGAACCAATCCAGAGCTGGTCCTTCCAAAGTTATAGGAAACAGCTTGCACCTCTGAGAATCTCCTAGGTTGGAGATATTCATGGCGGCCTTGAAGCTGAGTAAATGATCTTCTGGGTCCTTTTCCCCTGTATAAGGCGTCAGCTTCATGGGCATTTTGTAGTTCCTGTCCAGTTCAACAGCTTGCACATGAGGGGCAAAGATTCCCTTTGCCAACGGGGGCGTTCTCGTCGGTAGCGCCGTATTGGTTGGAGGCGCCGATTCTGGCGCTGGTGCTTGGACGTTCATAGGCTGGTACATTCCAGTAGATCCTCCATAAACGCCATATCCGGGGTAGTATTGAGGATATTACCCCTGTGGGTAATAATAGCCCTGAGGTGGATAAGAGTAGGCGCCTACCCATGTTTGTTGCTGGGTGGGCTGAGTGGTTTGACTAGGAGCCTGCTGTTGAGCTACCACCTGGGTAGGTGGTGGGTTGTTCATGGGAGCCTGCTGTTCTTGGTTTTCAGGGTTTCCTTCTAGAGGTATGGGCTCTGGGTCAGCTTCTTCAGCAACTTGCTTTCCCTTGCCCATAACCAGATCACGGATGTCTTTGCGCAGCGCCTCCATCTCTATGCGCATGTCAGCCTTGAGTGCAGCAATCCTGTCTTCTACTGTTATGGTGATTTGCCCCCCAGGTGCTGGGTTGGGCAGCGTGGGAGCTTCCTGGATAGTAGGAAATCCTGGAGGAGGAGCGAGCGTCGAATCCTGGGTGGATCGAGCTACTGAGCCTCCTGAAGTGTGTTGATCAGCCTCTTGAGCCTGCTGAGTGGATGTCATCTTTCTTTCTGGTTCGATGAAGCACACAGGTTAGATAAAACAAAAATATAGAAAAAATTTATGTGATTCAACCTGATCGTTCGTACACAGAAAGAAAAAATATAAACTAAGATCAACACTTTAATGACAAATTTAATCTGGACTTTGAATGAAAAGTCCCCACAGACGGCGCCAGTGATGAACCTGGTTTTGGCCGGAGGGCATTACCTGGTTCGATGAAGCAACTCTGGGTCAAAAGTCGCCTGCAAGTTAATGAATGCACAGGGGTTGCCCTGCGATTCACCTCCGATGCTTAAGTCAGTGAAAGCTTGAGAGCAATAATATGTGTAAAAATAGCAATAGTGCGTACCTTTTTTCAGTGTTTAGGACTTCCCTTTTATACAGGTTGAGGATAATCTGATAGGATCCGGATTTGGCTCCATATCTGATTGTGATCTTAACTAATTTGGCTGACCTGGCATAGATGTTAAGGGAAACCTTAACTGATCGTAATCTTAACTGATTTGGCAGTTAAGATTGTGCCAAAGACGTATATAATGAGAGAGACGTGTGCACCCTAACTTCTATTTGACTCCTGATTGACGTGGAGACGTTCTTTTGTACGTCTTCTTCGTAGACGCTTAGATGTTGGCGTTCTTGCCTGACGTAGGATAATTCGGCGTCCACGATGGGGTGATCCCCTTATCGGGCTTTGGGCGCCAACGATCCAAGTCCTTTGACCTTTAAGGTTCTTAGGGCCTATTATGGCGTTCTTGGCTGGTGTAGGACCATTCGGCGTCCTTGATCAAGTAATTCCCCTAAGTGGGCCTTGACCGCCACTCGTCCGAGTCCTTAGAGCCTCCAATTTATTAGGCCTATTATCAAGGTCCACCTTGCCAGATCGCACATAAGATCGGAAATTAATAAGATCGTAGTAGAGTCACGATTTTTTGGGTAGGATCATAAGATCGCAAGATCCTGGAGATCTTGACCAAATTTTGAATTTCTTTCTTTTTCTTAGCATATTGACATTTTTTTTTGAGAAAACATATTATTTTAAACAAAACTATTTTGAAGAAATTTCTTAGAAAATGATTAAATGACTGGTCTCAGTTCTACATTAATGGTCAAAAAACCATTTCTTAGAAATTGATCCAAGACTAGCCAATTACTTTTTCAACTACTGCTGGCCTTCATGTGTTGTTGTGTTCACATTTACATAACAACACTGTATGCCTCAATTATTGTACTTCTAAGACGAAAATGTTAGTCATGTTCATGTTTTTGTTTGCTTTTTTACTTGCTTTATCTGTTTTCTGTACGTAACTGGTTAGTGGTCACTATTTGAGAGAGGCAATTTTATCTAAGATATATGTCAAGATTATTGTAATAATTTAGTTTCTAAATTAAGATTAATTTTTTTATTTTTTATTTTAAAATTTACCATTTTAATTTTTTAATTTGTACTATTTTTTTTTTATTTTTTATGATAGTACTGAATTTATATTTGTTTATTTTTAAATTTAATTTAAAGATTAAATGTTTAACAATTATAATATTTTAAAAATATTTTAATTATTCAAAAATTAATTCACTATAAATTCAATAACTA